>CM035411.1:145864032-146076532 GCA_020310875.1 Ceratopteris richardii | reverse complement strand
TTGTTGATGGATGTGTTCCCTTCAACTTGGAGAGGTGAAGTTGTCCTTTCTTCATCTTCAACAAGTGTTTGGAAGCCATGAGTCAATTTTTAATATATTAGATGCTTTTGGAAAAGCTTCTCATTTGATCATGAACACAACCAAATCAAAATTGAGTGATGTTGTGGCTCATGATTTCAATTCTCTACCCTAGCTTGGACAAAAAATTCATAGAGGACAGATTTTTCGACGTCTTGTGTACCCATTAGGTGTCTACATTATAACTTGGCATCAAACTCCATGGATTTGGAAAAACTTATTCCCACGATTATCAAATGACCCTCGAAAGAATGACTGATGCATTTTTGAATGAGAATTGTGCAGGGTATTCTGCAACCTTATCATGTACTTCCTATTGTTAGGTGGTTGGTCTGAATCCTCTCTAAGATCTTATGTCTTGGCAATTAAGGTTTTCTTTGGCAAAAGGCATCTTCTTGTTCATGTGTTCCAAGTGCATGGGAACTGGTATGAAGGAGTAGAAAAATGATGGACTAGGCATTTTGGATCTCATGCTTCACACTCGTGCAAGAAGGTGCACCTTAATCTTTACATTCATTGACAATGCTGTGCTGTGGACATTTATTCTTCGAGTCATTTTGCAAGATGGGAGAGTCTATCCCAAAGGGACCCAAAGGGAATTGGGATTTCGATAATTGTTCAAAACTTTCACCCACACACCTCTTTAGTTATATCCTAAGTAGAGCAGATGTTGATGCAATCTTTGAAAAGGTTAGTTCCCATGATGGACTGGGATGTGCATAACCAAGAACGGATATTCTCTCCCCATGAAATTGCCTTACTAGATGCCTTTGTGACATTTAACATTCGCATTCGAATTGGGTTCAGATGTCCATTGTTTCCACAGGAAAGGGATTACAAACCTCTCTCATTGTTTCGGCATGACTAAAGTTAGGATTTGATTCAGAGTGGCATGTCGTACTTTCAACATCAGCCCTACATACAGACATTCTTGGCTTTGCCTCCAACATTCCTTTCAAGATATTCAACCTCCAAGTACTATGCATCCTATCCAAAAACATTTAAATCAAAAGCTTCTTGGCATGAAAGTGGTATAAAGCATCGATTGGATCATATTAGGGGGAGAGGGAGGGAGGGAGGGATTGGGGGGGGGAGAAAGCGGAGGGGAAAGGGAGGTGAGGGGAGGGGAGGGAGGGAGGGAGGGATGGGGGGGGGGGGAAAGCGGAGGGAAAAGGGAGGGGAGGGAGGGAGGGAGGGGGGGAGAGGGAAGAAGGGGGGGGGGGAGGGGGAGAGAGAGAGAGAGAGAGAGAGAGAGAGAGAGAGAGAGAGAGAGAGAGAGAGAGAGAGAGAGAGAGAGAGAGAGAGAGAGAGAGAGGGAGGGAGGGAGGGAGGGAGGGAGGGAGGGAGGGAGGGAGGGAGGGAGGGAGGGAGGGAGGGAGGGAGGGAGGGAGGGAGGGAGGGAGGGAGGGAGGGAGGGAGGGAGGGAGGGAGGGAGGGAGGGAGGGAGGGAGGGGGGGAGAGGGGGGGAGAGAGAGAGAGAGAGAGAGAGAGAGAGAGAGAGAGAGAGAGAGAGAGAGAGAGAGAGAGAGAGAGAGAGAGAGAGAGAGAGAGGAGGAGAGGGAGGGAGGGAGGGAGGGAGGGAGGGAGGGAGGGAGGGAGGGAGGGAGGGAGGGAGGGAGGGAGGGAGGGAGGGAGGGAGGGAGGGAGGGAGGGAGGGAGGGAGGGAGGGAGGGAGGGAGGGAGGGAGGGAGGGAGGGAGGGAGGGAGGGAGGGAGGGAGGGAGGGAGGGAGGGAGGGAGGGAGGGAGGGAGGGAGGGAGGGAGGGAGGGAGGGAGGGAGGGAGGGAGGGAGGGAGGGAGGGAGGGAGAGAGAGAGAGAGAGAGAGAGAGAGAGAGAGAGAGAGAGAGAGTAGTAAAAGAAGGGGGGGAGAATAGAGCCCCTCGAACGTCTTTGCGCCGCCCACGAGGAGAGAGAAGCTGTCGAGATTCTCGAAGTGAGCACACAGTCACGCGGGCGCCTTCAGGCCGCCCACGAGGAGACAAGGAGAAAGAGACTCTTCCTTCTTGGTTGTTGAGAGTAGATAGGATGCATTTTTTTATATAAAGGCGCCACCGGATCTGTTGAACAACACATACGGGATAAATCGGGAGCAGCGCGCGTTCTCAGAGAAGAGGAGGCGAAGTTTTTGAGGAGACCATAGCTAAAGCTTCTCTTATCCCAGTTTTTTGAGCATCAACCTTCACTAAATTGGCCATAACTTGGTCAATTTTTATCCAAATTTGGAGTTCTTGGGCTTGTTAGAAAGCTCTCTCAGAGATCTTTCCAGAGAGTGGCTATAAGCCATATTTTGAGTTCAGATATTTCCTGCAACAGAGGTTAGAAGTGGATTGTTCTTCATCGAATACCGTCAACGAAGCACCTTTTGAAGATTTGTGCGATCTACAAGCAAAGGGGAGTCGATACTCTACCCGTAGCGCTTCAATTGCACGCTTCAACTATATCAAAGAAAATCGGAGATAAGTATTTTTTTAATTATTCTGTTGACTGTGCATATTAGAAATATTTATGCATTACGTGTAGGACGACGTAATTAGAACATAAATAGAGATGTATGTTCGATGCTTGAGCTTTTCTTTCAGGTGGTAAGTATCGGCAGGTATCGACAAGAGAAATATTGTGATTGAGGGCCTGTAGTGCCCAACAACATATTTGGAAAAGTTTTCTATTGCAGGTGTTCGAAGATAAAAAGAATAGATCGTGCCTGTCGGCACATGATTTATGCTTGACGATTATTATTTTCTTCGAAATTATTTCGGATTTCATAGTGACGTCGTTAGGCTTTCGAAAATTTTAAAATATTAGCATGCATGTGCATTAAAGTTTAGAAAGTATATTAAAATTTCTTTCTATTGTCTTTTTCTATTTAGCAAAAGCTTTGACTGGTCTTTTTCTGCTTGCCAGTAGTGTTTACGTCTGTTTAGTTTAAAAAAAAAAAAACAAAAAAAAAAAGTTTCTTGCCTAGCATGGAACCCGAACCTTCATCACCTGTTAGGACAGAATCCATGATGCCTGAACCTCAAGTTGATCCCATTCAAGCTATGAACAACAGAATTTTATCTTTAGAAAGTTCTCTTCATGACATCTTGGAACACGTGCGTGGTTCTAAGAAAGATGAAGAGCCCCTTGACTTTGATTTGCCAGAGATGGAGGTAGATGCTCCAGATGAGCATCAAACTTCAAAGGTCCTTAAAGACAGCGTTTTAGTTAGAGAAGCTAGATGGAAGCTTAAGGATCTTAAGCCGCCAAGATATCATGGCTCAACTAGCGCTAGGACTGCTGACGCGGTTGAGCAATGGCTCAGCAAGTGGGAACAATGTTTCCGTCTGTGTCATATCACTGATGATAGGCACAAGATTCAGCAGGCCACTTATAATCTTATGGACGTTGCACATAGGTGGTGGCGTAAGATAGAGCAGGATAAGAAGGAGCCCACGACATGGGATCAATTCAAAATCCTGTTTTATAATAATTTTGTACCACCTGATGAGAGGTCTAGAGCACTAGATACCTGGTTCTTCATCAGTCAGTTCAAGAATACGCAGATCGGTATAGAGAGGTACTTCTTAAAGTACCTGATACCATTCCAGAGTTTCTTCAAGTCCACAAGTTTGTCTTGGGACTCAGAGAAACTATCTGACCTTTAGTGAGAAGGAGCGGTGTCAGTCTTTGGCACAGGCCACAGAGATGGCCTTGGTTTATGAGGATGGCCACAGGAGCACAGGTTCCCAGGGCCAGAGATCCCCATGGACTAGGGTTAGCCGACCTTTCTATACTTCGACTCCTGGTTCGGTCAATGCACATTCTTCTAGGGAGGCTAAGCAGGTGCACATGATCCAGACAGTCTCGGGAGGAAAGAGAAAAGTGTCTGCTTTGGCTGAGAGGGCATATAACCGATCTATTCTTACCCCTCAGCAGAAAGAGAAGGCAATGAAAGAGGGTTTGTGCTATGGTTGCTTAGGACAACACCTATATAAGGATTGTCCTAAAAAGAAAAAGATAGAAGCCACGATAGTCATAAATCCGACTCAGGCAGGGGGTGGGAGTGAGGATGAGTTTGGGAATCCCTCATCTCCATTATCATCTCCCATAGTGGCTATGACAGTCACTAAAAAGGTTCTGACTGTGCCAGATGCTATGCTTTCGCCAGTGGCACAGAAAGGATACCTATTCCCAGATACTGAGCTTATTGTTATGAGAGGAGTCGTGGCAGGACAGCCTGTCAAGGTACTCTTTGACACAGGTTCGACTCATAATGTTATTAGTTCCCGACTTGTCAAGAGATTATGCTTAGATACGGTACAGTCAGACTATACTTATACCGTAGAGCTAGCTGACGGGAAGGGAACTGAGACTTGGGATAGACGAGTAGTTGATCTTCCTATTCAGATCCAGTCCTATGAGGACAGATTGGATTTTGAGATAGCGAGATTAGCTCGATTCGACATAGTTCTTAGTAAGAAGTGGCATGCGAGGAAGAAACCAGTCATTGGTTTTGCTTCACATGTGTATCAGTTTGAGCATGAGGGAAGGAGATTACTGATCCGTGGAGAACCAGATCTCCAAGAGACGCGATTGGTGACTGCTACCAAGTTGCTCAAAATTGATTGTAAGTATATTTATTTTCTTTATTTCATGTATTTGTCGTATGTTGAGATGGATTCATGCAGTCATGGAGACTCTAGTTGGAATGCTCCAGCACTTTCAGCTAAAGTGAGAGCAGAATTCCAAGAGTTGTTTTTAAAGGAATTACCTTCAGGTTTGCCTCCTTGCAGGAATATTGAGCATAGAATCGAATTGGTACCAGGAGCAAGTCCGACTGCTCGACCACCATTTCGAATGAGTTTATAGGAGGAAAATGAAGTCCGCAAGGTCGTGGACGAGTATCTTCAAAAAGGGCTGATTAGACCCAGCTATTCACCCTTTGCCGCACCAGGTCTTCTTGTGAAGAAGAAGGATGGATCTTATAGGATGTGTGTCGACTATCGAGCACTCAATAAGATCACTATTAGACATAGATATCCTATGCCCCGGATTGATGATCTTTTAGATGCTCTAGGTGGAGACATTGTATTTAGTAAGATAGATTTAAAGAGTGGCTATCATCAGATTAGAGTAAAAGATCATGATGTATATAAGACAGCTTTCAGAACCCGTTTTGGTCATTATGAGTATTTGGTCATGCCTTTTGGTTTGACAAATGCTCCAGGTACATTTATGATGTTAATGAATGATATCTTAAGACCTTTCATAGGAAAGTGTGTTGTTGATTTTGTTGATGATTTGCTAGTGTATAGTAGAACTGTGCATGAGCATGAAAATCATTTAAGGTTTGTGTTGAATATTTTAAAAGAAAATAAGCTGTATGTAAATCCAGAGAAGACACAGTTGTTTCTTTCGAGGATAGACTATCTAGGACATGTGATTTCAGCCGATGGGGTTCAGATGGATCCTAAGAAGGTATCAGTTATTTTAGCATGGCCTACTCCTCAAGATGAGGGGCAGTTACGGTCATTCATAGGACTTTCCGGTTTCTATCGGAAATTCATCTCTTCATATTCGTTGATAACAGCACCTATGACGAACTTGCTTCAAGGCAAAATTCCATTTGCATGGAAGCAAGAGCAGCAAGAGAGTTTTGATACTCTGAAACAAGCTGTTTCAGAGGCTCCTATACTCAAAGTGGTGGGTCCTCAGAAACCATTTGAGTTAGAGACCGATGCTAGCGGCATAGCCATAGGCGCAGCCGCGCAGTCTTGAGTCAAGATGGAAGGCCAATAGCTTTTGAAAGTAAGAAGTTAAGTAGTGCACAACGCAATTGGCCGGTGCATGAACAAGAGTTGTATGCGGTGGTGCATGCACTTAAAGTCTGGAGACACTATCTTTATGGTGCAGACTTTAAGGTATTCACAGATCGTCATACACTCAAATATTTTTGTAGTCAGCCAGATCTTCGAGGCCGACAGGCTCGTTGGGCTGAGCTCATGCAAGAATTTCATATGGAAATCTTGTATAGAAGAGGCAAAGAAAATATAGTAGCTGATGCATTATCTCGAATAATGTATCAAATGAGCTTTACAGTTTTAGAAAGCTCATTGCTTCAAGAAATTAAGGAAGCACATGTGGAACATTTGTTACAGATAGTTAGAGCCATTAGTGATGACTCTATTTTAGGAGACGGGTCAATTTCAGCTGTTTTTTCTTCTACGAAAGCAAACAAGTCCATTCCTTATTCTAATTTCTCACAGGAGAATGGTATACTGAAGCGGAAAGGAAAGGTTTGTGTGCCAGATTCCCGGGATTTGAGAAAGAAAGTCATGCATGATAACCATGATGTTCCCTGTGCAGGACATCCTGGTGTTGACAAGACAATACAACTTGTTAGAAGAACATTTTGGTGGCCTGGATTAGCCAGAGATATCCATACTTATGTTCAACAATGCTTTATGTGTCAAGTCAACAAAGCAGAAAGGGTAAAGACACCAGATCATAACTGGGATAGTATATCCATGGACTTCATAGTGGGGTTACTGCGGACCCAAAGGAAGCGGGATACAATCCTAGTTGTGGTAGATAGACTAAGCAAGATGGCTCATTTCATACCTACGCAGGAGACGATAGAAACTCCACAAGTAGCGGAGCTGTTTATCCAGAATGTCTTCAGATTGCATGGGTTACCTACATCCATAGTTTGAGATAGGGATGTCAGATTTATAGGACACTTCTGGAAGTTTGTATTTGACAAACTGAAAGTGTCACTAAAAATGAGTAGTGGTGATCATCCACAGACAGATGGTCAGACCGAGAGGGTCAACCAAATTTTAGAGGATATGTTGAGGGCATATGTGTCTATGTTGAGGGCATATGTGTCTGAGAGACAGACAGATTGGGATAGTTATTTGCCATTAGTAGAGTTTGCTTATAACAATAGACCTCACAATGTGACTGGGATGTCTCCTTTTGAGATGAACTATGGTATGAATCCCACTACTCCCAGTACCATAGGAATGCCTAAGAAATGTCCTAGTGCTTCTGAGTTCTTAGCGAATCTCCAAGCAAACCTAGAAATAACTAAATTCAAGATGCAGCAAGCAGCTGATAGAACCAAAGAGTATGCTGATAGGAAAAGATCTCCTAGATCCTTTGAGGAAGGAGACCAAGTCTTCCTTCAGGTACCAGCTAGAACTACTTCATTGTCCACAGGGGGTGTAGTAAGCTATCACCAAGGTATTGTGGACCTTGGAAGATAGTAAAGAAGTTGAGTGATGTTGCATACCGATTAGAGCTTCCTCCAGATTGCAGAGTCCATCCAGTGTTTCATGTCAGTAAACTAAGAAAGTATATATCTAGGGAGGATAATCTAATAGAGGGTATTGTTTCTTTGCAGGAAACCGTCACAGCAGATCATTCTCCAGACAGAATACTAGATAGGAGACAGAAACGGTTAAGGAATCGTGTCATCCAAGAGTATCCGGTAGCCTGGAGAGGATTACCACTTACTGACTCTACTTGGGAATCAGCAGCTCTGGTTCGCAAGTACTTTCCCTCATTGATCATTGAGGACAATGATCTTTAGAAGGGGGAGAGAGTGTCAGACATTGGTCTACAGAGACCATTCCATGTGTGTGTGGGACGAGGGCTAGTTAGCTAAGGTCCTAAGCTCGGGGGTATATCCTAAGGTATACAGAGAAGGGGGAGGGAGAAGGGGGAGAGAGAAGAGGGGGGAGAGAGAGAGAGAGAAGAGGGGAGAGAGAGAGAGAGAGAGAGAGAGAGAGAGAGAGAGAGAGAGAGAGAGAGAGAGAGAGAGAGAGAGAGAGAGAGAGAGAGAGAGAGAGAGAGAGAGAGAGAGAGAGAGAGAGAGAGAGAGAGAGAGAGAGATTCAAATCTGCAGGATGGTAGGTTGCTTGATGCAAGCTTGAGCCCTCAGTCCATCTCAACCTCTAATGCTTTAACACGAAAGGCTGGAGGAAGAAAAGGCCCTGAGAAGCAGATGAAGGTTTAGATTCTGCTTATTCTATTGTACTTCGCTGATTGAGTTTTCAGATGTATAAATATTTTTGTCGTTAATACGAATGGTGTATGCTGAATTCAGGTGGTGGTTGACATGAGGGAATTTTCGAGCAGTTTACCCTGTGTCCTCAATCAGCAGGGGATGAAGATAATACCTGTAACATTGGAGGTAGGGGACTATATTCTTTCCCCTGACATATGTGTGGAGAGGAAAAGTTTGGCAGATCTGTTGCAGAGTTTTGGATCAGGTCGTCTCTATCATCAAGCAGAAACAATGACACGATACTACCAAATACCAGTATTGCTGATTGAATTTTCACAAGATAAGAATTTCTCTTTTCAGGTAATTGAATTTTCACGAGATAAGAATTTCTCTTGTTAGGTATACTTACTGAAAGGCCTGGTATGCATTTTTTCTTACATGACTTGGAATGAAACATGCATTTTTCTGTGTACATCTGCTTGTTATATGTCTCCATTTTATACGTCTGTGTACTCTTGTATCTAGCTATAATCCCGTTAGATGTTGATGTTATTTGATTTGGAAATGCCATAGTATCTATTCTAAGTTATTCATGTTGAGGGAGTGTCTGTCTTGTGCAGTCTGTTTAGTGAGTTTGAGTTGTATGCAGATGCAGCTCAGACTGCTCAGTGTTGCTGGATGTTAAGTTTTTCCCATTTTGCATGACGATCAACATTTATTCCTGTTTTCCTCTGTAGACCTTATTCAGCAAGAATATTGTGCTTTAATGAAAGAAAACAAAAAGGAAGGTGTTAAAATATGGCTTCTGAGGTTGCAGGAGCTAATACCTTGCATTTTTGTCTGAAGGAGAATTCTCTGGCTTATTCATGAACTCATATTTTTTTCCTTCTTCCATTTTTTTTCTTTAGATGCCTTTCAGGGTCATGAGTTCACCCATTTTGGTCCTAGTTATACATCTGATGGCTTATGTTGTTAGTAGAGTTTCTTTGTCATTTTCTGAAAAGGATTTTAGTTGACTTGGGTAGGAGGCAGTCTTAGTGAGAACTTGTTCTTATGGAACTATGTCATTCTCTGTTTTCCTCTTTCACCTCTCTCTCTCTCTCTCTCTCTCTCTCTCTCTCTCTCTCTCTCTCTCTCTCTCTCTCTCTCTCCCCCCCCCCTTCTCCCCCCCCCCTTCTCCCCCCCCCCCCCCCCCCCTTCTCCCCCCCCCTTCTCCCCCCCCCCCCCCCCCCCCCCCCCCCCCACACACATACACACACACACACGTGCGCACACACAAAGGGGCAAAAAGGGTTGATGGAATTCTCTACCTACCTAGTGAGTCAGTGAAAAAATCAGCACTTCCTTTTGTGGTTTTGTGATGATTCCTGTTTGGAGAGCTTTGCTTTACCTACTTGAGGATGCATATAATGGTCGCAGCAGTTATTCAAGATGTTATTTTCATTCACCTTAATTTTTTCTGCAGTCAGCAAATGAAATTGGAGAAGATATTAATCCTCACAGCATCATTTCCAAGCTGTCCCTCTTGGTTCTTCATTTTCCTCGTCTACGTATAATTTGGTCTCGCAGTCTCCATGCTACTGCGGACATATTTTTTACCCTCAAATCTAATCAAGATGAACCTGATGTAGATAAAGCAACACGAGTTGGTGTTCCCACTGAAGATGGTCTTATAGAAGGTGATTTGAGGTCAGTGTTCAGTTGTCTAACTGAATGAATATGAGCCATGTAAGAAGTGTTGAAGTGATTACTAGATACATTTAAATGTAGTGTATGTGTATCGAGTTACCTGTATGTGATTGAATCCTTGATTTGTAAGTATGTGATTCACCTTTGTTTGTCTTGCAAAACAGACATTTAACGATCTTACATATGTAATTTTAGCAGCCTATATGGCTTTCACTTATTAGAAGTTGATATCAAGGGACATGCATAGAAATGGGGCTGACAACTCATTCAAGATGTTCTAAACTCTCACAAATTTTTGTTTCTCATCTAATGCAGAGCTGAAAATTATAATAGTGCTGCTATTGAACTACTTCGTAGGCTTCCTGGTGTCACGGATGCAAATTATAGGTCTTTGATGGATGGATGTAACAGTCTAGCAGAGCTCGCATGTATTCCTATGGAGAAACTGGCCGAGATGATGGGTGGCAATCGTCCTGCACGAATGTTGCGAGACTTTCTTGATGCCAAGTGTCCAGTTTTAACATAACATATGTCTATGTCTCTACTTCTGGCCCAGTCAATGAATCACACTTGTCATCAACATGCTATTATAGCATGTGATATGCCCATGAATATCTTTATGATTCTCTTGTAATGAGAAATACATGTACAGATTGACTGAGAGGGATGGAAGGGGCCGAGGAAGAGTGTTGCATGCCTTGCAGCAGCACTTATTGCTATGGTATGTATGTATAGTTGGTTCATTTTTCATGGTATTTTATAAGTTTTATTTGCTCACCAGATCTGATAATGCTTTATTAATGCAGGTACTGCAATCACCTTTTTCAACATGTGGCCTGGGCTTGGATAGCTTATTATATATCCATGGAAGGGCTCGAACGTCTTTTTGTACAATACCCTTTTCACACATGGAGTGTGTACCTTTAAATTTAAAAAAATCCTTATGATGTATGCAGAGATTCATTGCAGTCTTTCCTAAAATCATGTGAACATCCAATTACTTCCTTGATCATTGCAGAGGAATTTTTTTCACAAAAGTTGTACATTCATTAATCAAGAAAAGCTGTAGTGAGAACTCGTTCACTAGGAGAAATTATAAATGGGCTGCACTCTCTTGTTTTATTTTTGTGATTGTTCTCTCTAGTAATTCCATCATTTTAGATGGTATATTGTTTTCGAGTTGGTGTTTCAACTTCTTGTTTTGAAGTCAACCATGGTTCAAGCAATCCAATGAATTGAGTTTTAGGGAACTTAAACTAGGACCCTTGGCATGGTTTTAGATGATTTGTTGGGTTAAAGCAGAGGACGGTGCAGGAACTCTAAGCCTGGGGATTTTTAAAGATTATTTCATGGCTCTTTTGGCTTTTTTCTGGTTCTGTTTGCTTGTTTATGGAATAGGAGACACTTCTCTTCAGTGTTCTTAGGGAAGGTGCAATCTCTAAATCATATTAAGATACACTTTCCATTCAAACTTGGACTTCTATTCTGGCTGTTTGTTTCTAGGGAAGGTGTATGGTATTCCCTGCTTACAACTATGACATATCAGTTGTGCACTTCAATACAACATTGTCGGGTTGAATCCCTTTCGCAGATGAAAATTCATGGGAACTTCAAAAATTATTTCGTGACTCCTTTCTCTCACTTTGAACTTTGATATGATGTTGATGTGATGTGATTGTGTACCTGTAAGAACAAAAAACAAAAGAAGAAGTTAGATGAGCATGATCGGATAAGTGATGAGTGCTTTGTTTTTGTGTGTGTTGATTGATTGTGCCTGTGTTTGTGTATGTGTGCTACCCTAAATGCTTGTGTATGTGTAGGTTTGTACCCTTAGAGTGTTATGTGATGTGTGTTAATATTTGTGTGTATATGTAAGGGCATTTATATGTGCATTTTTTATTGTGTATGTGTGGGTCTGTGTTCATGTGTGGCTTATATATATGATGGTGTATGTGGATGTGTATATATTTGTGGATGTGTGTGTATTTATGTAGTGCTTATGTATGTGATTATGAAAATACTTGGGTATGTGTGGGTGCCCTAGATAGTTGTATGCGCTTGTGCACATAAATGCATGTGTTTTTGTGTATGTATTGTGGTTATGTGTATAAAAGTGTGTGCGCTAACCTTAACAATTAAATACTAATTAAATTGAAATGTGGAGTATTATCAAATTTAAATGAAAAACAAAATAAAAAGAAACCAAAAACAAAATATAATAAAATACTACACGGATGTGTGTGTGACTAACCAACTGTGAGAGTCTAATTAGACGTGTGAAATAAGTGGAGTGAAGTGTGTGCATGAAAATGCGAGTCCATGTGCATGCTTTTGTGAGTGTTTGTTGAGTTGAACTCAAAGATAATGGCGTGTTGTGCATTACGTGTGTGTGTGTGTGAGTGTGTGTGTGTGTGTGTGAAAGCTTGTGAAATTTTGTAATGCTTCTATTTGCAGGTACACTTTTGAGCAGAGAGAGAGAGAGAGAGAGAGAGAGAGAGAGAGAGAGAGAGAGAGAGAGAGAGAGAGAGAGAGAGAGAGAGAGAGAGAGAGAGAGAGAGAGAGAGAGATACTTAAGTATTTTTTTTATTTGACTGTGCTCAAATGTTTTGTATTGAGTTTCACTTTATTCTAATGAAGTAGAGCTTTTGGTAAATAGCTTGTAATATTATCCTATATGGAGACACATTCCAAATTGATAATTCCACTTGAGAGTCTCTCACTCACACAATGATAGTGCACTGCAATGTGTTTAGTGCAAGTATGAAACATTGGGTTCTTTGCGACTTTCAATGTGCTACAGATATTGGTTAACATGGAAGTTGCACAGGTTTGACCATCATACCCTCTTTGCATAGAACCATGAGGTTGAAAAACATACACTCCATGCAATTCCACATTCGAAAATGTAGTATTGATGTTCAATTGATGCACATCCCAACCATTGTGAGCTTCAAGTGCACAAATGCTATAAATTATTATTGTTGGGAATCAAACTCACAACCTTCCGGTTAGGAGTACGATGGGTTAACCACTTGCCCCAAAAGCCATGGTGGAGGTCACTTCCTAAACCTCTCTCTTAAGGCGTGGTCCAACCATCTCCTACTAGGATTATGTGACAATTATCATATGAAATGTAGGAGCAAATGTCTAATAAAAATCAATTACTTTTTCTCGAGTATAAACTTTAACTACAAGCTAAGCCTTATAGTGATCAACAATAGTATTAGACTTGTATTTCAACTTATAAACCCATTTATTACCAATGGCATTCTTGCTAGGAGGAAAGTCACATAAAGATCAAGTATCATTCTTCATGATAGTACAAATTCTAATCACATTACTTTTTGAATTTTATGCATCAGTAAAAGAAATAGGCTCATTTTCATCATAAAGGTTAGAGACAAACATTGCGCAATTAAATCTTATGCAAGTATGATAAGCCAAAGATACGTCTAACTTATTATCTCTTAAGTTTGCACCAACTCTTTTGGCATAAATTTTGTGTCATGAATTTTGCTTTTTCATTGGTTATTGTATCATGAATATCTATTTTAGAAATGGGACGATCTATATTCTTGTTCAAAATTTTCATAGGTTGAGAAATCACCCTACTTGGAGATACATTTGATCTCCCACTATTTGAATGAGGTAACAAGGTGCAATACACATGTTTTGAGCTCACAAATGTCTCCTTAATACATGAAAGTAAATGATACACTGTATCCTTCACATAAAATACTTGAATAATTAGATTATGTATATATTGTGGGTGGCATAGGTGAGAGGCTTTGTTCATAGAACTATACCAAAAGAATCATTTCATAGCCTTATCATTTGATTTCTTGTGTTGTTGCTAAAACAATAATACATACCTTTGTACCTTTTAAGTACATATGCAACACACATTACTACTACAAGCCAAAAACTATGAGATAGTGTTTGACTTTTGATGATACAACTTACCATTTCCATGGGAGACGAAACATCATTTTATTCTGGTGTATATGACATTGTACATTGGTTTTTTATCCCATTTACAATGAGAAATACATTGAATTTAGAAGACATACTCCCCCTTTGATCAAAATCCAGGGTGCCCATTGTATATGTTGATAAATTTTCAGTCATAATCAAGAACTTATTGAAGCACATAAATGCTTTTAAATTTGAACTTAACAAGCAGGACCATGCATACTTGTAGGGGTCACCAATAAAAGTTATCAAGTAAAAGTAATTGCTAAAAGATGGTGTCTACGTAGGATCATAGATTCACTATGAACATGTTGCAATTTATGTTCAAACCTTACTATATCATCTTTAGGAATGGGAAAACGTACCAAAAATGAAGCCCTCACATAAATATTTGGATGGTATGTCAATTTGAGGAAGAGAGAAAACCATGTCAAAATTTTGTAGGTGTAACAAAGTAGCAAAACTTAGATTTCAAAAATCTATATGTCAACGTTTTGGATTTGAGTTGGCCTACAAATCCCAAACTACACATGCATAATCATCCACAATTTTCCATAATTGGTGAGCTTATACAACCCACAACACAACATATCACATGTAATAATGTTGTCATCATTAGAGGGTCATGAAATTTACACCTTTCTTTATCAAAATTTACTAGCAAGCCAAATTTTGACTAGTATTGACATTGATAACAAAATTTTCTTGATGATTGGCACATATCGAGTAGCTGATAATGTGAATGTGTTTCCACAACTAGTAGTAAGGAAAATTCTTCCAACTCTTATGATAGGATATGATGATTTGTTTCTACATGTGACAATATTCCATTTGGAGCAGACTCAAGTGAGGTGAAGAAACTGTGTTGAGAGGTAATATGTTTGGTTTCACCATTATCAAAGTATCATACCTCTGAGTCGACAATAGTCACACAATGATCATTGTTGAATGGATGCTAACCACAATGAGTAGATGTCCATCCGCCATCTTGTACTAAGTTGGTAGAATAAATCTTAGAAGCAAGATAGTTGCAATAGTCATTCCTATCTCTTTCTTCTTTGCCTCTTTAACAAAAAGTTTAGGATAAGGAAACATTCACTCTTCTTGTCTTTTTCTTCCTTCTTTGATCAAGAAACATTTACAATATTTTTCTTGCCAGAGGAAGATTCACCTTTACCCTTGCCCTTCTGACTTGTTAAAAAGGCTTGATCTACAACATACATAATGGAAAAGTTTTTCCTCTAACTCTTTGAATTTAAGGCATTTGGATTACCTTTCAACAATCATAGAGTAGTTCCATTATGCATGAGTGAATATGAGGGATTACAACATGCTTGACAAATAAAAAACAAGGAATATGCATGTGCATCTTTGCCATCCCATGAAAGTTTCTTTATGTGGTTGGCGGTGCTTGTGGTATACTTGACATAGTAAAATTGAAGTTGCAAGAGGACTCAAAGTAGGACCTGCACTAGAACTTAAACCTACAACATCCTCAACACCACCTCCATCAGATATATTTTGAATATTTGTAGTTGTGACATCAATGCCAATCATCTAGTGGTTTGTGAGAGTGATAGAGAATGGTGCACTCTTCATGATCACCTACCCCAATTTCCTTCTAGTTGAATTAGGCATCAAATTGATACTAGAGCCTCCATCAAGAACCATACAATTAAGATTCTATAACTAGGTGACCTTTTGCAATTTGAGCATTTATAGCTCCTTGAATTGAGCCATACCCATCTCTCCGGACACTCTAGAATAAGCTTCTTCAACATATTAAGAAGAGTTTTATTAGTACTTTCGGCCAATCCATTCGTTCGAGGATAATAGGGGGAGCTAAATTTATGGACAATACTGAAGGTTCGAGTGAGCACTTGCATTAATGTATTAGCAAAATGAGTGCCTTGATTAGAAACAATCTCCAAAGGGAGCCCATAATGAGGAAAAACATCACAAAGTAAACATTCAGGGACCACCGAAGCAATTGCTGATCGTAATGCCCAAACTTCAACCGAACGAGTAGCATAATCAGTACAGGTAAGGATATAACGATGATTGGTGACAATAACAAGAGGCATAATAGGACCAATAAAATCTGATCCCCACTTTTGAAAAGGCTCAAGGGGAAGGATAGTCTGAAGCGAAAAATGATGCCGGTGTAAGGGTTGTCCAGAACGTTGGCAGGCATCACACTGTTGAACATAAGTAGCAATATGGCGATGCATTGTGGGGCACTATAATGCACTATGAAAATTTTTTTGGTGCGTAAGGTCTACCGAAAAATGGCCACCGGAAGGAACGTAATGAGCCATTGCAATTATCTAAGAAAATTCATGTGGTGGAATACATCGTAAGAGTGCACCAGATGGATCCATATAATACAATTGTCCCACAATGATACAAAATTGGCGACTATTCATAACCAATTTATGGCGAGCTGACATCGAGGTAGTATTTGGAGGACATCCGCTCGTTAGAAAAATCATAAGGGTATCATAATACGAAGCTGACATAGGTAACACCTGGGAATTATCCTGAACTGACTCAATTATGTAGATTGTCGGGGTGGTATCATCAACGCCACTGGGGGGCTCACCGGAATCTAGTCGAGAAAGGGAATCTACGAGAGCATGTGTTGATCCCAGGCAATGTACAACCTCATAATCATATTCTTGAAGCAGCAACACCCACAGAGCTAATCTGCCACCTAAATGTTTTTCGCGTACAAGATAAACCAAAGCCGCATCATCTACATGAAAGGTAAATTTACATCCCCGCATATAGTGCTGGAATTTTTTCACCGAATAGACTAAACCAAGGCATTTGCATTCAGAAATGGAAAAAATACGTTCAATAGCTGCTAGCTATCGACTAGCATAATAAACAGGACAGAACCACTTGTCATTTTGCTGCATTAACACACTGTTGATTGCAATATCAGAAGCATCCATGGAGACATGAAAAGGAAGTTGCCAATTAGGAGCTTTTAAAATAGGATCCTGTGTAAGAAGATTTTTCAGTCAATCAAAAGCCAGTTGACATTCCTACATCCACACAAACTAGCGAGGATTACTAGTAACCAAATGATTAAGTGGTATAGCCACATGAGCAAGCCACCGGAGATGTCGACCATGCCATCGTATTTTTCCAAGGAATCGCATAACTTCCTTTGGAGTCATAGGAGGGGGCGCGTTTAGCACTACACAAACTTTATCAGGGTCCACTTGAATTCCTTGTTGTGAAATAACATGACCGAGTAGCTTGCGACAAGAAACTGAAAAGATGGATTTGTTGGGATTTAAACAAAGATGGAAATCCCGACACTTGGAAAAGAAGCATCTTAGTGGTAGAGGTGAGCCGATGTATCATTAGATAATGAAAAATCGTCCAAATACACCCACATAAATGTAGTTAAGTAGGGGGAAAATATTTCCTGCATGCATCGCTGAAAGGTGCTTGGAGCATTACGGAGGCCAAACCACATCACCATACAAGCCTATACGCCCCAATTCGTAATAAACACGGTCTTGGGAATATCCATCTCAGCCATGCATATCTGATTGTAGCCACTATAACCTTCCAAGAAAGAGTACATTTCTCATCCTGCGAGATCATCGAGCATAATGTCCAAGAAAGGTAGTGGAAAGGGATCGGGTATCGTCGCTGCATTCAATTTTCGATAATCCACATAAATGCATAATTTCTTGTTTTTCTTTGGGATAATGACAATAAGAGAGATCCATTCAGCGTGCTTGATGGGAACAATGAAACCTCCTTTCATCAGCCAATCCAATTCAGCTTTCACTTGCACAACATAATTGGGACTCATCCGATAACTCTGTTGTTTAATTGGCCGAGCATCCGGTTTCAGCATCACACGGTGTTGGTAGATACGAGGATCCAATCCTTTCATGTCGCCATAGTCCCACCTGAATACATCAACAAATTCCTTCAACAACTGTAGTAATTTGTCTTAGGTAGTCCGGCCTTAATCTTGATCGGATGCGGATTAACCTCGTTGCCCAAATTGCAAGTGATTAAGTGATCTTTCGGTACATAAAACTGTTGTGGCATTGACATATCTTCTGCTGGGTGGAGTAACTGTTGAAGATCAGCAACATTCAAAACCTGATCCACGATGGGTTCCACTTCTTCGGTAAGAGGGACTACTGTACAAGCGGCCAAAGTCCAATTATCCATTATGGCTTGCAAATCAACTGTACCCAATGCTAACAAATCTTGGTTAACATTTAGAAAATCTTCTTCTTTGTCATCCGAAAGGCCATCCAACATATGTACGGGTTTTGCCACGTAAGGTCATGCATGTAGATTGTAGGGCCTCATATCATCCAAGGGTACAACATATTTCAGGTTATTGCTTTTAAAAATAAGTTCGTGTGCAGACCAATCCTGTATTACTTTTGTCTGCTTCAACCAGGGGCTCCCGAATAATACGTTGTAATCCAGACTTGATTCGGGTAATTCCAAGACAACAAAAGTCATTTTGAACACTGCTCCCTATAGGGTAATGGGTATACCATGCACCAAGTCCACTAGATGTACCCTAGATTGATCAGCCATTCTTACTAAGAAATGGACAGGTTCAATCTGAGTCCATCCCAACTTCTTACAGAGTGCGGTTGTAGCAATATTAACCCCTGAGCCTCTGTCATTAATACTTGTGTAATTTTGTGGTTTTTATACCATACCATAATTAAAGGAAAAGCATGATCCACCGTCAAATCAATTTCTAGGCTAATGGTTTTTGTAACAGGTGTACATGATGATCCGATACTAATTTGTTGCTGAAATTGTTGTCGAATACCATGGACCAATGCCAAAAGTTGCCCCAGCGGGATCGTAATAGATGCTTTTGATAAAGCATTTCAAAATTTGATGTACTTGGTATCAAGTCTGGTGTGTCCCCTAAAGGTAATTAGACCAGATCCCTCTCTTCCGGTGGGGTATTTTGTACTGTTTGTTGGACCATTGGTACAAGATTAGGAAAAACAATTGGTTCTTGACTTGTCCATGTGCTAGCTTTAGTAAACATTCTCTATTGTTCTTAAATGCCTGGTTCAAAAATCTCAATAGCTGGGTGCAACTTCTTATCGGACCGTGTTTGAACTGCTGCTGCTTGTGTATCTACTGCTAAGATGTATACCATATTTTCCATTGGATGCTGTCATTCTTTTCTTCGCTTATCATATTTGGATGCTTCTTTACAATATCTGCAGATATGTCCAATTTCTCCACGGGTGGTGGGAGAGATGCACCTTCAATGGATTGTCCCGAATTCCACCGAGGTTGTCCAAAATTGTTTGGTCATGGTCCTCTATAATTTTTGTAAGTCTGATAAGATGTATTTCTCAAATGCGGTGGTACATAATGGGCGGCCACACATCAAATAATCATAACTTGTTCGAGTTGGGGATTTATTCCACTAATAAACCATTGGGTAATCACATCATCTGGTAGATTAGCACGCACTGGAGGCAGCTGTTGTAGATGGGTGCAAAATAACGTTGCATACTCTTGCACACTCGGAGTGGTTTCTGTCTATTGTTTTTTAAGTAATCAAAGATTTTAGCCACATTTCTCTTTAATAAAAAATGTTGTAAAAAGGCATTCTTAACATCGTCATATTGACCAAAATGATTAATATCATATTGTAGCTTCATTAACAAGAGTAGATTGAAACACTATAGCCTTATATGCCGGATCCACTGGATAGTTGAGTACAACATAATTAATTTCGAAAGTACGAACATGAGCATCAGGATCATCACCTGGAAATCCACCAAATTTAGTATATGTGACTCCCATAGGTATCGATCATGGAGGTATGACATGTTGCTATTGTTGTTGTTGTTGTGTACTACTCATGTCGTCCAAGTCAAGAGGGTGTCGATTTGGAATAAATTGAACAGGTTGATTCTGACTACTGCTATGTCTTGTAGTTGCTTTGTAAAATTTTCGGTCATATGGTATCAGTGAGTCGATCACACACGTCAAAATTCAACTGCAATTCCTCGCATTTTGTGTCTAAGATGAACTTTTCACCAGAACTTTCACCCACCAATGTACTAGTACCATCAGCATTAGAACAAAAAATTGGGTTATCACCGGAATTCACCAAACTATCATAGGAATCAATGCCTACTCCACTAACTGCACTTTCAACAGATGAGATTGGTTGAAATTCTGGTATCCTATGTAGTCCTTGAACAAGAAAATACTGCGGTGCCCAACGTGCTACTAACTTTCCAGGGATGCTGATCACTTCGGTACTTCGAGTAAGATTCATCGAAATGCGTTACAGGCATATATCATAGAATTCTTTCTTTCTTCCAACCTTAATCTGCCCTCAGACTAGCTATTCCATGCCCCATGGCCGGCGCCAGTGTTAACTATCTACTGGAATAAATCCACTACTGGGTTCTTAGGATGGTCAAGGGTCTCTATTACAGAGGCCCTATGTTTATTTTCCCAAATGAATACTCACTATGTAGAATTACTCATCATCTTACTCTGATTATCCACCAACAAACTTATAAATAGTAATCATATCACCAGACTTTCAAGCAAAATACTTCACCGCGATACAATATATTACTCAATTGCACAATATAACATGTCTTCTCCACCTACGATCGATGTGCAACCACAATTAACTTATAACTTCATCACTAAATAACTCAATACTAAAAAACAGTAAACAATCACTCACCAGCATAAGTAAAAAGTTGCATCGAAAACAATCCATAGGTGCACCGCCCAGACTCACAGTCCGGCGTCGTGCTTCTCTGTGCATCGCTTCCACACGCTTTTTCATTATCAAAAGCTTACAATGTTATGCTACATCCTTTCGATGTGCGTCCTTTCCAATTACATTTTCCAATAATTACAATTTCATTTCGGTGGCCTAACATAACACTAATGCCTTGTTTAGTTTATCTATTGCCACTGCATACTTGATTGATATCACATTGTCAGGGGGTGGAGGTTGCTATCCTAGCATTGGTTGTGACCTAGATTGTGCATGATACTATGGTTGGTAGTGTTGTTGTGGTCTATTGTATGGCTACCATTGGTACTAGCTTTGTTACCTAACTAGGTTTTGGTATGGATGTTGGTGGTTTTGTCTAATAGCCTATTTATTGTAAGGGCAATCCTAAGCTACATGGTTGGTGTATTTCCTCTTTATTTTGTAGTACTAGGCATTTAAGCTCCCAAAGTTTTGGGTTTTCATTGGATGCACATTGGGCACGTGATCACCTTTCCAAGTGTAGCAATGCTTCATTGTGATCACTCTTTGAGCTTATCTATTTTGGACTCCTAACTTTTGATCTACATGTTTAGCCAATTCATCTATTCGTGTTGTGATTTTGTATGTGATACTAGTGGAACGATCTAAATCCTTTTAGATTTTAGAAAGTTCCAATTCATCACCCAAGTTATCCTCAAAATTTATGCACATTCTCAAGCACTGCTCTAAAGTATGTGGCTCCTTCAAGTAGACATATGACCTTAACTTCCGACAATAAACCATCTAAGAACAAGGAAACTTGTTTAGATTGAGTAGGTAGCTC
Organism: Ceratopteris richardii; assembly: GCA_020310875.1. Classification (NCBI taxonomy): domain Eukaryota; kingdom Viridiplantae; phylum Streptophyta; class Polypodiopsida; order Polypodiales; family Pteridaceae; genus Ceratopteris; species Ceratopteris richardii. The sequence continues at coordinate 146,055,205 of CM035411.1, read as the reverse complement.
TAGGATGGGGCATCTCTCAATGTATTGTCTAAACCTATGACCTTCTAATGTAATAATTTATTATGTTGTCTATTTGAAGTTATGGATCAAAGAAAAAGTGTTGTGTCTAATTTTTCTCTTTGAGAATTTGGCTATGAAGGTATTTAGCAACGGAGTGATGTTCCTAAACTGCTCTTGATGCAATGGTTTGAACCACATTAGTTTTATGTTCTTCAGGGTCATCCGAAAGGCATCATATTGAGTAAACAAATCTTGGAACTATTCTATTCTCAATACTTACTTGAATTTGGCTACGTGATTGTAGGGATCCATGCCATCAAAGTAATTCTTCATGGATTTCACTAACCGAGTAGGTCTCAAGATCCTAGGATGTTCTCTTGGTCTATGCAATGGAAAGTCATCCATACCTCTGTGGTTCCTATGCCATCTAGGTGCTTCTCATTCTATTATGTCGGTGTCTAGTCCTGATCTTTCCCTTCCTATTGTATGCACAAAACTTACTTTGGGTCTTTCCTTAGATTTTTTCTTTTGCATTCCTACGACATGAGAAGATCCAACTCTACTAATATTATGAGGGTTAGTAGACTTGTGTGAGGTGAAAATCTATTCACCTTTCCAAGTGTACGCATGTCTATCATGCTATGTAACAACATACATCCTTTCCAAGGTGTCATTCAAATATATAATCTTTCTCGGAACATTTGGGTCCTTGAACTCGTGTATGATGATACCATCTACATCACTAGGCTTATAAGGTCCCAATCTCCAAATGCCTCATTAGTCTCTTTGTTAACAAAGAGCTCCATGCTCATATTGTCTTGAGAAATCCATTTTGGTGTTATAATCCTTATCAATACCTATTTACCTCTAGATGTTCTAGGTTCTCTCTCTTTATTCTCATGTTCAAGGTCTCCTATTTCAGACTCAGGTATGACCGATACAAATTTATATGTCCTATCTCATAAGTTGGTTCCCTCATTATCTATGTAGGATCCTTCTTTGAATTTGACCATTGGATGATCAATTCCAAAGGCTTTCTCTGGATTCCTAATTTGGATCACCGATCTTCTTAAACCATCCTCATAGATGTGAGCACCTAAGCATTTGGTTCGAATATACTCAAGCTGAGTCTTTCTAGGATCCTTCTAGAATCTCTAGGTATCACAACCTTGAATTATCTGCAAGTCTTTCCATGTTGAAAGGCATCTTTGAGTCACTAGTATCTGAGCTCACTATGTAGGGATAGTCATCCAACTGTTGCACCTAAGATCTAGCTGTTAGATTGATACTAGCTTTAGATGATCTAAGGATTTGTCGATCATTCTTTCCTATGTGTCCACATGATCTAAGATTCATTAATTTGATGCACTTACTTTCCCAAACTTAGATTACAACTACGTTGTAGGATTCTTTTTGTATCGATTTCTTGTTCTTTTTATTTTTCTTTCGTGTGCATCTTGTCTTTAGTATCATGTCATTAGGAGTAACTTTTGTTTGTCATTATTTCTCTTTTGATCGCTTGATTAGGTTCATTTTCTTATAGTTTTTGTGCTTCAATATAATTATCTCTTTGAGTTGACTTAATTAGGATCTCTTGGACTTGATCCGTTCCTATCATTGCCCTAATTAATCAACTTCACCTATATGCACTTAGCCTAAGCTAAAATTGACGGAGGGGATGGAGTAATCTTCCAACCTCAAGTCTCGAGCTTTGGATTTGCTCTAGTGCTCAGGATGCTCTCCCAAGCTTGCCACTACAATTTCACATTGTCTTGCCCTAGATGCACACAATTAGCTCCAATTTCCTTGAAAAAACCACCTAATCAGTCTCAAAATAGACCCAAAATTACATTGTAAATAAAAAAACCAAAATTCTTGTTTGTCATGATAGAAGGTGTCTATCACAATAGACGGGTCTATCATCTATCTTAGAATTGGCTTGTCATGATGGAAAGTTTGTCTATTGCAATAGACGAGCATTTGTTGCAATAGACGGTTGGTCTGACATGATAGATGGGTCTATTGTTTGTTGTAAAGCGTCTATCATGATAAATGGGTGTTTGTCACGACGGATGGGGCATCTATCACGATAGATGGTTCTTTCTATCATGATAAATGGCTTTGTTGTATGTTGCGGGGTTTATCTATCACAATAGACGACCTATCTGTCGCAATCAATGGGTGTCTGTTTGGTCAGTTAGTTGTGATAGACGGGTTTATCGTCTGTCATGAAAGTAGTTTGTCACGATAGATGTGTCTATAGCGATACATGGTGTCTATCACAGATCCAGTCTATCGCGATAGACAAAGAAATGCAAATTTTTCAAATGCATCTAGTGATTTGGGAGGGTTCTAGGAAGGTTTCTATTGTGCTATGCATGTAATTCAAAAATACCAGTTTTCTCTATTTGTCATGATAGAGAGAGGCGATCATCTCGAGCTACATGTAGAACCTATCATACATGATGATGGTGTTGGAGCTAATGCTAAAGCTATTTCTTGAAAAAAACACTCATAAACACACAAAAAATAGCAATCATGCAAACTCTCTCTCACAAGTGAAACGAGGAAATGCATGGGCAAGCTGGGGATATGAACAAAATCTGAGATTTTTGTTGAAGATGGACATTGATGGGGAAGCAGACTAGAGATGGTGGGGATGAGGATGGTGATGAAAAAAGTGAAGAAAATAACAAAATACCTACTTACCAATGATTCCCATGTCGATATATGTCTCACCATCAGACCCTCATCCTCGAGTCGTGCTCCCTGACAACGGCACCAACTTTGATGTCACTCTAGCACAATGGAAGTACCATCATGGTGAAATCTCATAAATATCAATCCACAGATATGTGAGGATGATATGGTGATCATGAGTGATAGGAGTGCACATGTGAGTGAATGAGAAGCCCTAGGAAATGCACATACATACACACACACATGCACACATACAAGGCAAGACAAAGAGTGGAACAATGGGATCTTGTATTCATGAACTCGTGAAATGTTTACAATGCTCAAGAACAAGCTCAATCTCTAATTGTGTACCCCCAAAAATGAGATTTCTAGCTCCTTTTATAGTTTTTTTACTAGCTTTTGTCTTGTTTTAGACCTAGTGTCCAACCTAGTTGAAAAATAGGTTCCTAAGCTATTTTGATGGCTCAAACGAGCTCCAAAAATTATGAAATTTGAAATGTAGGCTTTTCTAAAACTCCTCAAGCTCAAGGACTCTTTTTCTTGCACAAATGGAGGTGTATGTGTTGAAAATGATTATATACAATGATTGTCATGATGAAGATTATTGTTTTTATAGAAATAAAGTTTTGAAATTTTGTTGAGGCCTTATTTGTTGGAGATCAACGTCTGTGGAAGCACGCGAACAACACAAGGAAGGATAAGAAGCTTGGAGCACAAGACACAATATTGAATGTATTACTAGAGAATGTACAACGATAAGTAGCCCATTAGGGCAAATAGGCGTATATACAAGCCAAGGGAAAAAAACCTCCTGAAGAGGGAAAAAAGTGCCTCGGTGGTCCTAATGTGTTCACACATCACTATCTAAATATATCAACAAATCCCCCCAGGGAGCGATGCGGTGAACAAGGAGCTGGCACTCATGTATAAGGAAGTGCCAAGCTATGTGGAAATCACTCCACAAAAGGAAGTAAGCCCAAAGCTTTGCGGAAAGCTTCAAACTTCTCCCTAGGTAGAGCCTCGTGAAAAGGTATGCAATGCTCTCCTGCATGGGCACATATGCCAAGTTGATCTCCCCAGTAGAGAACCTCTCCTTGACATAGTGATAATGCAACTCAATGTGCTTAGTGCGAGCATGGAACAGAGGGTTCCTTGCAACTGCCAATGCACTCTAATTGTTAGTGAAGATGGTGTTGGCAGAAGACTAACCAACACCCAAATCAGCCATAAGGTGTCTGAGCCACACACACTCAATAGTCGCTGTGAAAGCTTCCCTATACTCAGCCTCACAACTGGAAGTGGCCACAATAGGCTACTTCTTGCTCAAACAAGATATACATGAGCTACCAAGCATGAAGAAAAAGCCACTAGTGGACACACGAGTGTCATAGCAATGAGCCCAATCAGAGTCAGAAAAAGCATGCAAATCTGGCGGTAGTGATCCCCCCTTGGGATAAAAAAACCCAAGTAGCCGAGTACCACTCAAGTAGCAAAAGATGGGCTTAACCGCTTGCCAATGCTTGAATCTTGGGCAATGCATAAACTTGCTCATCTATGAGACAGAAAACAGAATATCTGGCTGAGTAATGCATAAGTAAATCAAGCATCCAACAACCTGCTGATAGAGAACAACATCAAATGCATCTCCAACATCATGAAGACTCAATCGTAAACTTGTCTCCATAGGAGTGGCAATAGGTTTACAGTCTTCAAGGCCAAAACGCTGCAACAATGTGTCATATATTTCATTTGACACAAAGCCATTCCACCATCAACCTGCATAAATTGAATGTCCAAATAGTGACGCAAATGCCCCAAATTAGACATCTCAAGTGAGGCATGCAAATCACCCTTAAAATCAGCAATATGCTTCTCAATAGGACTAGTGAGCAGCATGTCATCAACATCGACAACAATGATTAGAAGCACATCATTAGCATGCTTAACATATAAGGTGCTTTTAGTTGGACTATTCTCAAAACCATGTGCAATCAGATAGGCATGTATCTTCTCATACCAAGCACGTGGTTCTTGCTTTAAACCATATAATGCCATCTTTAACCTGCACACTTGGTTTTCATGCCCTTTTTGCACAAAGCCACGGGGCTAAAAAACATACATTTCTTCATGAAAGTCACCATTCATAAATGTTGTTTTAATGTGCAACTGATGTACATTCCAACCATGATGAGCTGCAAGTGCACAGATGCTACGAACTGTAGTCATTCGACAAGTAGGTGCAAAGGTCTTATAAAAATCAATGCCTCTTTCCTATGCATAGCCTTTTGCAACAAGTCTAGCCTTATACCTATCAACTGTACCATCAGGCTTACGCTTCAGCTTGTGTACCCACTGAGTCCCAATGGCTTTCTTGCCAAGAGGCAAGTCACATAAAGACCAAGTACCATTCTTCATTATAGCATCATATTCAGATTGCATAGCAGCCATCCCATTTCTGAATTTTGTGCTTCATCAAACAAAATATACTCATTCTCATCACAGAGACTAGATGCAACCATGGCATAACAATCTGATGCAAAAGAGGCACTATGAGAGCATGAACGAGTACGATATGACAAAGGTGCATCTAATTTGTTGTCATGCAAAGTCTCCACCAGCCATTTTGGCATAGTTTTTGCCTACTCAATATCAATTCTCTCATCAACTAGTGCATCATGTAAATCTGCATCAGAAATGGAATGATCTGCATCATCACATAAAACCTGCAAAGGTTGAGAAGTTGCCTCATTTGGACCAGCACTAGATTGTCCACCTGTAAAAAGAGGTAGCAAAGTATCATACATGTCTTTGGAGCTAACAAATGTCTCCTTAGTACATGAAAGCAATGGCTGAATAACATCTTCCACAAAAACAACATACAACTAACCAGAATGTGTTTAGTCTGTGGATGATACAGACAATAGCCTTTACTTTCAGAACTGTACCCAACAAAAATACATTTTACTGCTTTATTATCCAATTTTCTGCAATGTTGTTCAGGCACTAATGCATATGCCAAACAACCAAAAACACACAGATGAGCAATAGATGGCTTGCGATCATGACAAGCCTCATATGGAGTGATAGACTGCAGTGCTTTAGTGGGACACGTGTTAAACACATATGTTGCACACATGAGAGCCTCAAGCCAGAAACTATGTGGTAAAGCCTAACTCTTGACCATACACCTTGCCATCTCCATGAGTGACTTGTTCTTTTGTTCAGCAACTCCATTCTTTTGAGGTGTATACGGCACTGTACACTGGTGTTTTATCCCACGTTCAGCGAGAAATGCATTAAATTCAGAAGACATATATTCCCCCCCCTTGATCTGCACGGAGGGTGCCCATTTTACATGCTGATAGATTTTTAGTCAAAACCAAAAACTGTTTGAAGCACGTGAACACTTCGAACTTTGCCTTCAATGGATATACCCATGCATGCCTGGAAAAATCATCAATGAAAGTCATGAAGTAAAGATAATTTCCAAAAGAAGCTGTCTACATAGGATCATAGACATCACTATGTTCAAGCTACAACTTTTGAGTAGCCTGAACTAAACCATCTTTTGGAAATGAGGAACACTACATTTTGCCCAAAATACAGCCTTCACAAACATGTTTTCCAGGTGCCTCAAGTTTGGGCAAAGAGGACACCATTTTAGATTTCTGCAGGCATAGGAAACTAGCAAAATTCAGATGACCAAAGCGTGCATGCCAAAGCTTTACATCTGACATAGCCTGAGAATCATGTACTCCACATGCTGAATCATTCAGAGATCTTTCATAGAGCTTATACAACCCATGTCATAAAATGCCAGAAGCAATAATCACATCACCATTTGATAGAGCATGAACTATACACCTGTCATTAACAAATTACAACCAAGCCAATCTTGGCTAATGCAGAAACTAATAACAGGTTCTTCTTTATCCCTGGCACAAATAAAACATCTGACAAAGTGAAAGAACTACTATCAGCAGTAGTCAAAATGATCTTACCAACTCCCATGACAGGATAAGAGGAGTTGTTGGCGCATGTAATAGTATTCCCTATAGGGGCAGGCTCGAGTGAAGAGAAGAAACTGCACTGCGAGGTAATATGTTTGGTCACCCCACTGTCAAAATACCAAACATCTGAGTCTACTGCAGACATGCATTGCTCATGAGAAGATGGGTCAAAACTATAGACAGTAGTAAACGCCCATTCTTCTTCGTGCACAAGATTAGCAGACTCTGTTTTTGGTGTAGAGGCCTCTGCAACAACCATTCCAGCCTCTTTCTTTTTTGCCTCTTTCTTTTCTGCCTCTTTAGCAACCAGTTTGGGAGAGTTCTTTATGATATGATCATTCCCTTTATAGTACTTGCAAAACAATTTCTGCTTTTCTGATTTCTTCTCATCTTTATCTTTCTTCTTCGAATGTGCAGCATTTGCAAATTTTTGCTTACTAGTTGAAGGGCTCCATTTTTTTTTGCCCTTTTGACTAGCCAGGAAAACTTGATCTACAACACGAATAATGGACCTGTTCTGCATGGACTGATGTTCCTGCAACAGAACAGAGACTAACTCCTCAAATGACAAGGCATTTGGATTGCCTTTCATCATTTACCGAAGAGTAGAAGCAAAACTCTAATATGAATCAGGAAGACCATTCAGAACAGTCTGCACAAGTGAGCTATCTGGTATAACCTCATTAGCAGAAATCAATTGTTCCTTCAAGTCTTTGATCTTTGTTAGAAAACTGTCCATAGAATCACCTTCATTCATGTGCTCACTCTCCAACTGTTTTCGGAGGTAAGCAACATGATCTTCATTCCTAGCTTTGTACAATGCGGTAAGTGTATCCCAAGCATCCTTAGTTGTTCTGCAAGAGCGAATGTGAGGAATAATGGCACGTTTGACAGACAAAGCTATCAATGCATGTGCTTGGGCATCTCTACCATCCCAATGAATTTTCTCCATAGTAGGTGCAACAGAAACCGCAACATAAACAGGAATATGCAGAATCTCATCATCTTCGACACCTTCTCCATCAGCTTCAGTACCTACAATTGTAACAATTGCAAGTGTGATAGGATGTTTTTCAACACCCTGCACAATGTTCCATAGTCCTTTTGCAACAATTACATGTTGCATCATATAAGCCCATAATGGGTAGTTGGTACCATCCAACTTATCCTCAACAGCCAACATACGGAATACATCACTGCTTTCAGCCATGGCCAGTGAGTAAAATACCTTGATGCAGAAAATTGATTGTATCTCAAAAAGTTGAACATAACTGCCAAGACGAATTCCACTAGACCTGTACCAGACTTTGAGATGCTTATACTAGCAAACAAAAACTAGTATATACCTTTGGCACAAAAAGACGAAATAGCTTGCATGAGCACTGTGATAGTGCATTTGGAGGCCAAAATGAGCTCAGATTGCGATTTCGACACCACAAAGCGAAGGTGTTTTCATCTCGAAAACATGCTGAGTATGTTCATCAAAATTCGCGCAATTCTGAGGCTGCAATCGAAGGAGTGTTGACGGCACCCTAGATGAAACGATGACCTGCTCTGATACCAATTGTTGGAGATCGACGTCTGCGGAAGCATGCGAATAGCACAAGGAAGGAGAAGAAGCTTGGAGCACAACACACAATACTGAATGTATTACTAGAGAATGTACAAAGATAAGTAGCCCATTAGGTCAAATAGGCATATATATAAGCAGGGGCAAAAAAACCTCCTAAAGAGAGAAAAAAGTGCCCCGGATCTGATCCTTGTCCTTCTCTTTGTCATTCTTCCCTCAAAATTCCTTGTTTGCTCAAGCCGCCTTGGCCTCCTCTGCCACTAACATACATGATGGAAGATAAGTAATGGAATAAATGGCTATGGATACAACATCAACATACACTGACACATGGAAGTGAGATCATATAGGTATTGGAGCATATCCTTAAAACTCTCAAGAGAAATTCAAGACTACTAGCGCTAGAAAATTGGAGTCTCATAGTTGAGGACTATAGTCTTTTTGCGTCTTGTGTGATTCATCATTGTAACACTAGGCTAGGTCTTTTGTGGTTCAATGTTGTACCATTGTTCATGTGATTATCTATTGTAGCATCCTTGTATTGTAGGAAACATTCCTTGTCTTGTTTCCTTCCCTCTACCTTTGATTGATTGGTCTCTCTCTTCTTATTGTTCTCTTTATCTCTCTTTCGGTGTAGGTATGGCAAGGGATTCATGTATCAGATTTTCTTGTAGTCATGGTATTGTAATTCTATTTTATTCATTAGAATTATCGTCTTCTAGTCTTTGTGTCCTTTGTATTGTGTGAATTTTGAGATTTCTTTAGGTCCATCATTGTTGAATTGCATATATTGCACATTTAAACATAAACCCTTCAATAATGTGTAATTTTGCGTCCTAGCCCTTATGTCCTTGACATTTGGCATGTTTGATGGGAGGTCAACTGGGGAAAGGACTTGAAGTGGTGCAAGTGTGTTGAGTTGGCACATGCTAGTAACAAGATAAAAAAAAGGAGTTGCACGAGAACCTAGTCATGAGGAAGAGGGCCCATCATATTAGAAGCATCTACAAGCTTTATTGCACCAAACAAAGAGAATTAATTCATGTCAAGAAGAACCAAGGAGGACTTGAATCAACAACTTTTTAGGGTAAGAGCTAACTTTTCCATCTATAATGGAAGTACGAGAGAGAGAGAGGTGGCGACACTTAGAGGATTCGACCCTTTCATTGCCTTGAACACCATCGTTGCATTCTCTATGATCATTTCTGGTTGATTCTCTACTTCATTAGCCTGCAGCCTTTTTCTGATTGTGATAGCAGATATCCCATATATCATTTGTGCATTAATGTAATTAATCTAGACTGCTTTAGAGTACAATATTGCGATACCGATTGCCTTGTAACTATCTAGATGCTATACATGTACATGGTGTCATATGAGTGCTCCTTCCCCACTTTGAAATCCATTCGTTTGGCAACACAGTCATCGAAGCATGAAGACTATCTTTCCAATCTTGAGAAGGCTTTTGTTGTGGGATTGGAACAACAGAAATATTATTTTCTTTGAAGCTTTATTACATCATTTTTGCAGCCATAGCTCATAGTGAATGCACACCTATGGAAAATCCCCTTGTGTCTGGTTAAGTTTCATGTTGGTTTGGTTTGAACATGTTTTTTCAATTTGCTAAGGATATACCATGCAAACTACGGGTGATAGTAAGCTAAAAATGCTAGTATAAATGGAATCGATGTCGTGTTCTTCTACATCGTTACGAGGTTCCATTCTTGCTTGAGGGCACTTTCTTGTAATGGTTTTTGGTAATAATGTATACATCATATGGCATTCCTTGAATTTTTGTGACAATATGTGGATGGATTTGTGATGCATTGAAACCACACTTTGAAACTTATGACGAAAGCACATGGTGCACAGATGTGAAGTGATGAATGATCATTTATATTGAATATTTTTGGAGAAGAATGAAATGAATAGCTACAAACATGTGAAACGTTCCATGTTCTACTCCACTATGTATGTTTGTAACGTTCCATGTTCTACTCCACTATGTCAAGTCTAGTGACAATTTCCAATAAGCCTTTCTTTATTGGTGAATATATTTTCCAATGGATGTGTTGAGGAGGTCTTTACTTGTTTTATTTTCGATAAACTTGTGTGTCCAATGGTGTGCAAATCTTAAAGTATTCTACTATTACATGGTGCACCAAGGTTTGTGAATAGTATATCAATAACACAAAACTTACAAGATATAGTTTTGTGCGGTATATGTGATGGGTAAACTTTTTCGTTTGATGGTTCCAATTTTCGTGATTATTGGAGCTATGAATCAAGTAAATTGGCTCTTACATTTGTACCTTTAATGTGGTTGTTCATGAATAAACATCCATTATGCAAATCTTCAAGTATTGCACACTTGCATATTACATTGAATTTTGTAAATGTCATGTGTATGGGTTAGCACTTCCAAAGGTAGTGATTGGTCGCTAAAAGAGTGCCAAACACGTTTTTTGTTTTGTGGTTTGATGAAATTGATTTTTTCAACTTGATGTAGTGGTGACATTGTTAGAGCAATTCATTCCTCATATGAGACACTTGGACTCTTAGTCTTGATAGAGTCACTTATACAAGTGTTACATTGTTGGTGTGGTGGTATGGGATGCTTGCCCTTTTGGTGATGGCCACATGTTTAGTTGTAGGTTCTGAGGCTTAGGGGTGAGAACATTTGGCTCTATGGTTGGGTTAGAGTATGGTTTGTGTTTTGTCTTGTTAGGGAGGAGGATCATGGTATATTGTTAACATTTTCATCAGAGCATATCTCTGCTCAAGGAATGAGGCAAATCAACATGCACAAAATTATTAGAGGTTCATGGAGCTGGGATGGGTTAGGTTGACATGCTCTTTGCCCTTTTGTATAAAGTGGTATGGGGTGCTCCTCGTAAGAGAAGAGAGCAAGGGAAGCACATGCAAGCATATGTCTGGAGGTGGGAATATTTTCTCCTCTTTCATGTGTCTTCAAGGTAATAGGTGAATTATGGGTTAAGTGTCTCCCAACATGACCATGAAGGTTGCCACTTGGCAACCCTCTTTTCCTATCATGGGAGTAAAAGAAGATGTACAACAGGTGGCCAATGCATGATGGAAAGGAGAAGGGACCCTATGGTGATAGGAGATCACCCTTTGGTGGTAGGAAAGCACCAAATGATAATGCATGGGAGAGATTGTTGGAAGGTAATAGGTGAATTATGGGTTAAGTGTCTCCCAATAGCGGACAAAGGCAGCCATGGTGCCATCGTGGGGGGAGGGAGAGAGGGGGAGGGGGACCCACAATACTCGATCAAGTGAGTTTTATCTTTTTGAGTGTAGCTTGCAGTTGCTATGGCAGTCGATATCATCTTTCTTCAAATGGCTAGGAGTTCGCCGTCCTCTCAATATGTCGTCAGTGTTTTTGATGGGAATAATCATCCATCAATTATGTACTCAACTCCCTTCAAGTAGTTTCTCTCTCTCTAAATATATGATATATATAATTTGTACATACTGTATATATGTGGTAGGTGTAGGGCATGTGTATAGGTTTAATAATTATATATATGTGGTAGGTCTAGGGCATGTGTAGTAGAATTAGGGTTTGTATATATATATAAAAATGGATCAATAGAAAGACATAGGATTAGTGTTGGAAGATTTCAAATGCTTCTCTCATGAGTGTGTTCATGTGTGTGTCTTCCATATATCCAGGAACTACTAAGATGCAATCAGAGGCAAAAGGAAAGGTTGTAATGGATTCGAGACCTAAGAGAAAATCCATTTCTGATTTTTATTCACTTAAAGGAGGGATTGGAGTTTTCACTTTACACACAAACTAGCCAATGGACATCTTTTGTTGTATAGAAGTGCTCATCAACTTTTTGATAACATGTTTATATCTTGTGAAGAGCAGGTTTTGTGAATAAAACTATTCTTGGAGCATTCCTAATGCTAGGAATGCTCCATGAATAGTTTTATTCACAAAACCTACTCTTCACAAGATAGAAACATGTTATCAATATAGAAACTATCTTGTGAAGAGCAGGTTTTTTGAATAAAACTATTCATGGAGCATTCCTAATGCTAGGAATGCTCCAAGAATAGTTTTATTCACAAAACCTGCTCTTCACAAGATAGAAACAAGATAGTTTTATGTACATACTGTTATATATTGTTGTATATATAGATAGCAAGTACATAATAGTAAAAATATATAATAGCAGTATATAACAATATATACATATAATGTTATGTGTATACATGTATGTATTGTTGTGTATATATACTGAGAAGTTGGTGGAAGATGTTGAGAAATGCAAGTCTGAAGATGACAAACATAGTATGAGAGTAGAGTCTAAGAATTCTCTTCATAATTCTTCTACAACGTGAGGAATACAATTAACTATGATAAGATTGCAGGAAAGATTGATGTTGCAGATAAGAAGAAGATTGAAGATGTTGTGGAGCAAGCAATACAATGGCTGGATCACAGTCAGCTTGCAGAGGTAGATGAGTCAAGATGAAAGAGCTAGAAAGTATTTGTAATCCTATTATTGCTCTCATGTATCAGGGAGGTATTGATATTCCTCCAGGTGCTTATGTTCAACAACATAAGCATGTGAATATGGCCAAAAGAGCAGGCCATTATTGGGGATGCACCAATCGACAGAGATTAATGTATTGTTTTTTATGGGGTTCTAAAAACATTTGAAAAAGTGCATTAAGTTCTAAAGGAATCACGAAGGATTTTGTAGATTACAATGAGAAGGTTGCAATGATGAAGCTTACAATCAACAATCTAGAGAAGGTGAGAGATTTTTACTTTGGAAAGCTGCATCATATAGAGATCTTAGGTCATAGCCCTAAACTTGACTAAATACCAATCTTTTTAGTAGTTTAGAAAATTCTTTATGCTGCTGGTAACAGTCTAGAGCTGATGGAAAAATGGACAACCTAATGTGTAAAACTCGACAATCGGATGTGTATTAGTATCAAGAAAAACTGGACAACGTGATGTGTGTGGAAAGTTTTTGAGTTCTTAATCTATCAGATAGTAATGTGGTAATTAAAGTATATTTGGAGTTTGTCTCATTCTACTTAGTACTAGTACATGTCACAAACTTCTAGTAGCAATTTTTTTCTTGGAGTGTACTCAAGTAGTCAAGTTCTTAATCTATTTGGGGGACAAATGAACTACATCATGGTATATGTTCTGCAAATCTATGGGATTTCAAATGTATTGGGGCCTACATAACTGGTATGTCTCTTGGAGGCTTCTCCACAAGTCTTTGTGTTCTTCAACTACGCATAAGTTACAGAAGTGAGGTGCCCTTTGAAGTCTGCTCAACAATGTAGGCTCTTAATCATCAAGATTCGTCCTTTAAATGAAGGGCCTATTAGGTATATGGATTGAGAAGCTTGCTTTTGTGTTGCAACTTGGTATAGTTTTGATGATTAAAGGTATGTCTGTATGTATCAGGTCTTTGTTACCAAACTTGCAAATATTATAACTGCAATATTGTTGTAGGGTTGAAGGGTCCTCCAGCAACATTTTGAATATAAGTGCTTTCATGTGATACCTTGCAAGTTCATGCTCATGGTGTCTGTGTGTATTGTGGGGTCCATGTATGAGCATGAATTCAATCTTAGTTCTATATCCACTATGGCACACTGATGAATAGTGGGGATTGCATAGCATTGTGTCGATGCTATGTATAATGTAGCTGATCTACCATATAGTCTTGTGGTTAACTACCATGAGTTTATAATTCCAATTTCATTGGAAGGTAAATTTTGGGGTTTCCCAAGACTCAGTCTAGTATATATTTGGTATCAACCATCTTCACATAGGATAATAATAGGTATGGCCACATGCATTGGTATGGCATTGCATGATAATAATAGGTGCATTGGTATGGATCATAAGCATAGGATAATAATTGAGAAAATAAAGTTGAAGCCTTTCTTGTTGTTATGGCTACTTCTCTCCAAGTTTTCTAGGGTTGGATTCTATGATAGCAATGAAGTCATGAAATTACATATTTGGGCAACAAGAGTATTTCATTTTGATGTGGAAGTCTTGATAGGATGATTCATTTATTTGATGCACACCTATCTTATCCTATTTGGTTACTTGATTTTTTACACTATATAATTTGAAATGAAGAAGATTACAAAGAAAAGATAGTAGAAGTGATTTAGGATAGTGAACCATATCAAATACTCAAACATTTGTATATTTTTAAGGGAGCTTACTATAAAAATTTGCCTAATTTTTTATGTTTAAAATAGAAGTTATAAACAAAATTCACCAACTTCTCTATATTTCAAATGGAAAATATTCTAAAGATTCACCAAAATATTTATACTTATAATATGAGATAATTAGAGAAATTTTCCCATATTTATATACTTTTGAGTGAGGGGGGTGGTCTTATTTTTTACCCTGTTTGCAACCATGATAAATGATACTTAAGTTTGTGGAAGGTGAAAGTATGTGGAAGGTGAAACTTGTATTCATCTATCCTTAAAGGGATTTCAAGAGAAATCCAAAAGCATTAGAATATGATTAGAGTTAAGTAATAAATGAGATTCTTGGAAAACCTTGGGTTAGATTTTTGAAAGCTTCGAATAAGAAAGGATTTTAAAGACTCTCTAGTCACTACCAATTAACTGAGAAAGAACTAACTAGAACTTGAATATGATTCAAGGCAATTGGAATCACACTCAAAACCTTAGAAAGAAAGCATGGATGTTTATTCCATCAGAATTTTTAGAGCTTCCAATATAATTTTGGGATAATTAAGATCATAGAATGTTCTTGTGTTGGAAGCCCTAGAAACGTAAACAAGATGAAAAAAATAAATAGGTAATTCCTTGACCTTGAAATCTTGTAAATTTTAGGCAAAAGGTATTTTATTGTTAGATTAAGCTTTTAGACTATAAGATAAATATCATCCACACATTAGTTTTGGGTATAAAGTATAGTGGTATGGGACACTATAATTTATATTCACATGAATGTAGGAATATAGGAATGGGACATCGAAACTTGAGATGGTAGGTATCTTTTAAGTCTTGAGGCTCATGAATTGAAATGAGACTCAGTTCCAATGGGAATTGCAACTTCATCGATAAAGGTGAAGTACAAGATGGTCAAGAATATGACCAAGAAGCACTTCAAGTAGCATGTAACTAGAAAGTTTGAAGATTATGAAGTTGAAAGCACTTTTTAGATCTTCATAAAGGTTTTTAGTAAGACTAGTATAATCCCATTTAAGTTATGAGACTTTCCAATAAGGATTTCTTAGTTCTTCATCAGAAATGCTGCATGGATTTCTGAAGAGAAAGAAACTGGAAAGATCCTTTTAAGTAAAAGTGACTAAGTCCATCTAGGATGAAGCACTTAGTTGACATTACAAATAAATCAATATCTTGACTCAAATTTATGCTTTTTAGTATAAAGTTGTGTTAAGAAATTGTGAAAGGATTGACTTAGTAATCAACATAATTGAATTAAGATTAAGTTTATCCAAATACCCTTGTGGATAATAAAATGAGGTAATCAATGTCTAAAAGTAAGAGATAAATGATAGATTTTATTCTAATATATAGGAGTCTCAAGAGATTGGAAAAAGGGATTAATTTAGATATCAAAATAGTTGAAGCAACAATTGTTTGAGAGTAAAATAAGCATCATCAAATCTCGATGGCTCGAGACACCAATGTTTTATACCATTAGAGTTTGTTAGATGGATGATGGTTTAAACTTACCCAAAGAATCTTTTTGAGAACTTGGATTTAATCTCATAAAGATAGAAACAATGCTTCAAACACCTCAACTAAAGTTTTCATCTCATCTAGTTTTACTCAAATCACTTTAGTGTCTTAGAAGTTGAATAAATTACAAAGAATTCCACTTCTTCTTGCATGCTTTGTTGAACCTTAGACGTGACTTTGAAAGAACATTGGAAGTCATTTATAGACTAGGTTCAACTAGATCAAATAGTAACTGAATTAAGCATCAGAGGTAGATGTTTTGTATAGAACCCATTCAATTTTAGAAGATACTTGAGTTTAAGATAAACCATTCATCCATTGAACATTGCTTCAAGATCGATGGATGAAAAAAGATTCTAAAGTTCTCTCAAATATTTTAAGTAAAACTCTTGAAGAGAAAAGAGTTAGGAACTATTTCTAGTTTTAATAGTTCCAAAGAAGCCAAGTCTTTGAGGACATATCCTAGGGTAAATAATTTAGAAGTTGGCTGCTCAAAGAAATGAAAATTCTTATTTCTTAGATTCTACTTTGCACTCTAAAGCCCAATAGGACATGGTAGTCCTGTAATTGGAAAAAGAGATTAGTAGATGTAGTAAAGAACATCTAAACTTATATGTTTTGGTCAATTGCAACTTAAGGAGACTTCTCAAAGTCTTGAACAAGCTAGAGATCCATCTATTTTGCTAGGTCCATTCATAGACAATGCATAGAAATGAACCTACATAGCAAACTAGCCAAAATGTCTTAAGATCCACCTACTTCATATGTTTGTATTGTGCATGTCTAGTTTGCACATAATGAAACATCGAATTAGGCAGGGATGTTTTAGTCCACCCATAACATTCTTTCATATAATTTGCACTTGATTGCCTTTCAGGTGCAAATCTAGTTAATGATATAATGATTTGGATAGGGTTTATCCCACACATGTATTCCCCTCTTTTTAGATCTAGTCTAGAATAGAATCCCCTTTTGATAAAGAGGTGAATCTGAGAGATGAAGACCATGATTGATGAGAGTGATCATGGGGCACAAACGAATAATCCACATATTATACCTACACACATTTTCGAGGAAGAAAATGTTAAAGGGGGGAATAATGTTGTATAACTAGGGTTATTTGCATGGATTCCAAGGGTCAAGACCCTTGGGTTTCTTAGAGAAACCCTTACAAGACCTTTGAGCAACCCTTGGGCATCGAATGGTTTGTGCCATAGGATATTTATCCTAAGGTTTGGAGCCAGATAGAGCCAAGTCTAGGCCCCTTGAGGGTGTACTTATAAGTCCAAAGCTCCTCCCTTAAGAATCCATGTGAGAGCCATGTGATTTCATGTGATTTATAAGATGAGAAAGCCTTGGATTAGAATCCATATGCAGGGGACACTTAGCAAGCCCTCCTCACATTTCCTCCCTTGGCCTTGATATATATATATATATATATATATATATATATATATATATATATATATATATATATATATATATATATATATATATATATATATATATATATATACAGAGAGAGAGATAGGTGGAGTTGGTTGGGTAGACACGTGCATCTCTCACTCCTTGTATGTTTATATTATGTTCTAAGAAGTCCTAGTCTTAGTATTTTGTTAAATTGTTAGTTTACCCTTTGATTTTTTGTGATACAATAAGTTAGTTTTAATTACTTTGTACTTATGATAGTATATTTATATTTATAGCCATATATCTAATAAAGTGAAATACACACACCTAAACATCTATATTTAACTCAAACATCACACATACACGTATATTTATGAGTTTTTATTTTATATTGATTTGATTTATTTCAATTTTTAATTTCTTACACATGTACATACCTTCATACATATAACAAAAAAATACGTGTTCACATGTAAAGCTTAGCATAACATACACACTTCATTCACATTACATACATACTTACATGCAAACATACACACACACACACACACACACACACATATATATATATATATATATATATATATATATATAACAGATAGGAGCTTTCACATAAACATTTACACATACACACGTAAACACGTTTGTCAAATTACACATACATAATATGCATACATTGAAACATACTCATATATGTATTCTCATGGACATTTAAAACCTTCATTTTCATGCACATACATAAGCAAACACAACACATTGCACACTTTCAAATGCACACACTCACATATGTACATAGATACATGTGTACATATTCACATAATTATTAGTCACATATACACTCACATAAGTAAATGCATGTACGCATAGGAATTCACAAACAAACACATGTACTAAGCACATACACAAGCACTAAGCACATAGACATGCACTTAAGTGCACACATGCATATTCTCACAAACACATAAAAGCTATGCCCACATATTCATTCGTACACAAACTCATAGATACACACACATATGTTCACACATGCACATACACAAAGAGCACATTACACCTACTTAGACACAAACTCATAGACTCACACATTCTCTCACACATGCATACACATATATCAACATGCACATGCACAAATGTGTGTGTACATGAAGTTTGTGCAGTGTAGTGAACTTGTGTTAAGATGTGTACGTATGTCTTCCTACGTATGTATATATATGTATCTCTCTGTTGGCACACAAAGCAACAGAGGAATCATGCACAATACGGCAACAAGGCCAGATCATTTTTTCCCTTAGATTATGTACAACTCAAGTGATTTTAATCACTACACAAACATTGTAAATCCCGTTTTTGGTAGATTAGACTCCATTTTGTGCAAGCCGAGGAGTCCTCGAGCTTGAGGAGTATTAGAAGTACCATCGTACCAATTTTCATAATTTTTCGACTTCGTTTGAGCCATCAAATAAGCCCTGGAACCTAATTTTTAACTAGGCCGGACACTAGGTCTGGACAGGGTCAAAAGCTAGTCAAAAACTATAAAAAGAGCTAGAGAGCTCATTTTTGGGGCTAGATTGTAATTGAAACGAACTTGTAAGAGCTTGTGAAAGTAATCTAAAGAACTCCATTGATTCTCTCTCTTTGTCTTACCGTGTGTGCGCGTGTGGGTGTATGTGTGTGCATGCTTGTGTGCTTCTCACTCACGCACTTGTGCCGCCACTTGCTCGAGGTCTTCATACCATCCTCACGTCTTCCCGGATTGACATTAAAGGAGGTGCTACTCATCATTGAGCTACACCAAATTTTGGCGCCGTTGCCGGGGATCGAGCTTTGAGGACGAGCGTGTGATGGTAAGACGTAGAGTTGACGCGTTGGAGTTGTAGGTATTTTCTTCACTCTCATCGGTTTTCTTTTACTTTCTTCACCATCTTCATCATCATCATCACCATCTCCCACGTCCATCTCCATCATCGCGAAAATTTCAGTTTTGACTATATCCCCATCTCCACCTCATTTCCCTCATTTCACTTGTGAGAGAGTGCGAGAGAGCGAACTTGCATGTGCTGTTTTTGCTTGTTTTCTGAGCTATTTTGCAGGTTTTTGCTGTACCATCATCCCCAGCAGTGTGCGCAGGTACGACAGGCTCTGCACAGGTCCCGGGACGACAATCTCTGTCTATCGCGACAGACAGAAAATCTTAACATTTTGTGAATGCATGATTACCACTGTAACCTACACCTTGTGGGCACTCTAGATCACTAGAAGTTTTTCAAAAATTTGCATTTTTTCAGTCTATCGCGACAGACACTGTCTATCGCGACAGACACCGTCTATCGCGACAGACACCGTCTATCGCGACAGACAGAAATCCACGATAGACACCGTCTATCGCGACAGACACCGTCTATCGCGACAGACAGAAATCCACGATAGACACCGTCTATCGCGACAGACACTGTCTATCGCGACAGACACCGTCTATCGCGACAGACACCGTCTATCGCGACAGACAGAAATCCACGATAGACACCGTCTATCGCGACAGACACCGTCTATCGCGACAGACAGAAATCCACGATAGACACCGTCTATCGCGACAGACACCGTCTATCGCGACAGACAGAAATCCACGATAGACACCGTCTATCGCGACAGACAGAAATCCACGATAGACACCGTCTATCGCGACAGACACCGTCTATCGCGACAGACAGAAATCCACGATAGACACCGTCTATCGCGACAGACACCGTCTATCGCGACAGACAGAAATCCGCGACAGACACCGTCTATCGCGACAGACACCGTCTATCGCGACAGACAGCCCCCACGATAGATTGTGTCTATCGCGACAGACACCGTCTATCGCGATAGACAGGCATTTTCGGCAAAAAATTAAGGAGTGAATTTTTGGAAATTTAGGCTAAATTTTGGGCATATTTGCACTTTCATGTACTCATCTACTTACAAAGGCCTTAGAAAATGCATTAAAACCCCCGAAAGGTTCTGTTTGTCTAGTTAACCCCCTAAACCCTGAACGGTCATAACTTTTTCATACGAAATCCATTTTCTGAGCTCTAGGGCTTGTCGGAAAGCTCGTGACATATACTACACGCCCTCAACTGTTTTTTATAAGAATAACGCGTTGATTTTCAGATAGGATATTTGGAAGTTGACACACTGAGGGGTAGGAACACCAAGGGAGCTCTAGAGTAAATTTCTAACAGTGCAAAAGGGGGAACAAGGGTCATTAACAAAGTGTCTGAAATAAATTGTCTGTCAATTGAAAGGTCTGCTTGGAGCTAATCTTGGGATTTATGCAGGCCTATTGAGAAGCAATTGAGAGTATCCAAGCAAGGGTGTGGCACACGCTTGAGAATCAACTTCTCGAGCACTAAAGAGCAAGGTTCGGCAAGAAAGGTCGGAATATTCTCAACTCCTCTTCGTCAATTTCTAGCCTAGGCTAAGAGCGATTAGAAGTAGGAGTAAGTCAGGGCGACGATAGGCCACTATCAAGTTGAAGACTACCTAAAAACTCAAGTTCAAGCTAAAAACTTAATCTCTGTACTGTCGACAACATAAAGGAAAGAACCTAACGTGGAACGATCAACCTGAAAGTACGAAGAACATTCAAGTATTCCTGATGACGTAATAGCAGACAAGACTTTAAACACGAGGAATAACTAAAAAGAATCAAGTGACTGGTACCAATTGATCGGCAACGAGGTTGTACTCTGGGCAAAAATTTGGGCTAATCAGTTAGGCATATGAACCTTAGATCAGGACGACACCTAGTAAGAGAGAGACAAAGCCTTAGGTCTTCAGAGGCTAGTGTCAATCATACTGCAAGGTCTTGGGCCCAGCAGTTGAGCCACCACTCATACTACCCTAGCTCTGATACCAGTGAGTCAGAGATGTCTCAAGGCATGGACAGACCTACGGGAAGTTCAGGTGTGCCTTATTTGTACAGGGTGGAAGGCCCTTACAAAACACAGTTGGAATACCTTAGGACCAACCGATTAGGTGCTAGCATCTATGAGGACGGCCTAGGAAGATCCGTGGTCCAGATTAAAAACCTTGACCAATCCATAGGATTAGAGCACCCAGCTGTCAAGTTTGAAAATGGTGCATACCTGGACAAGGAAGGAACTATATATGTTGTCACTAGTCACCCTGATAGGACAGATGACTTCGGGAATGTAATCTCAGAAGCAGACTTAGGTGACCTGGAACAAGGGAACATGGGTGCGGAACCTAGAACCCCTCGAGGTAAATCAGTTCTCACTAGGATTATCACGCCTGAATGGGTCCCCCAAGACAACAAGAGCATAGAGTTGCTCCTCAATCGAGAAACTGATGAAGCCTTTTGGAGGTATAAATCCAATCAGCCAACTGATATAGGAAATATCATGATCTATGAGCTTAAGGATCCGGATAGCCCAGGCAGAGTGACCTACTTAGATCATGCTTCAGAACGGATCTTTGTGGTGACAGAAAATGATAGGCATGCCTACACTTGGAAGGGTGAATTTATTTTCCCCCAACCTAGATCAAATGTATCCTATGGTCACCCTGGGGCTGGAACTTCCCAAGCTCATGGTACGCAAAGAGACAGAAGTAGAGATAGACCGGAAGTAAGTTTTGCCAACCCAGTGGGCAGAGAAAGAACGAGAACAGAGACGAATAGGGTAGAACCTGAGATGCATAGAGCCCACAGGAACCAAAGAAATGTAGATGGATTCCCTCTGCCGAGGCCTAGAGAGCACACAAGAACTTTGAGACCCACCCAGCTAGTTAAGTCCATGAAGAATTACTTTGACGGCACAGGAGATCCCTATGATCATGTGGCAGAGTTCAAGCAAGTCTTGAGAGCTGAACAAGTGGAGGATCTGTTCACGCAGTACAATGCCTTCGGTCTAACCCTTAGGAACACAGCACTTACGTGGTTTCAGCCATTAGATGAACGCCAGTTCAGGAGCATAGATCAACTCCTAGAGGCATTCATTATAGAGTTCTCTAAGAGCGGCATAAGACACAACACCTCCTCACTGATTCACAGCTTCAAGCAAACCCCTCAAGAGACTGTGAGACTTGCAGGAAGAAGATTTAGACAATATCTTGAAAGGTGCCCTATTTCGGAGCTACCCACATCTGCTAAACAAGTAGCCTTATTTCTTGACGGATTGCTGAGCCCAAAATTGAGATCCTATGTGTATCTGAAAGACCCTAGGACTATAGAAGAATGTGTACGTATGTGCATTGACATTGAAGATAACCTAGGAGAAGAGCTAGAGTTGTCCAAAATTTATAAAGATTCAGATAGTGCATCTAGTCAATCTTCCACACAAGCCACATCAATTGAAGAACTGGCCGAAAAAGTAGCTCAGAAACTAGGTGTAACTAGCAAACAAATCCCAAGGTTTGCCCCTGTGAAAAGGTGCTATACATGCGGTGGTGACCATATGGCGAACGTCTGTCCCATTATGGCTCAACCCCAAGTAAACCCTAGTAGCCAGTACTGCACCATAGAACGGAGATACACCAATCACACCGCACAAGATTGCCCATACAACAAGCAGGCAGTTAGGCAACCCTACCCGCAGCCCTACCAACAAGGCAGATACCAAAACCAAAATCCACCACCACAATATGCTAGGCCCCAACAAACCTACCAACCACAATATCAGGCCCAACAGAGACCCCAACCGGTGCTAGCTCAACAGCCTCCAAACCCCTCTAATGTGATTCCAGTAAAGTATGCTGTTGCAGAAGAAAACCTGAATAGGGCCATAGTTCCAGTAACCCCATTGATCTCAGAAAATGACCCAAGTGACCATAGCTTTGATGCTACCCATGTGGATAGCCCCCAGGCTTACTACATGCAGTCCCCAGAACATGGAGAGTCCTACTATGGTGAAGAGTCGAACGAACCTAGTTGGGAGTCAGATTACACGAACATCATGTATACAAACCCCAACCCTAGACCTCAACCTAGGCAAGTACGACCACCATTTCCTAGAGGACCGTGCTACAGATGCCAAGGAGATCACCTCATTCGTGATTGTCCCTTGCCTCCACCTACGCAAACCCAGTCGGTGACGATCCAAGGCTTCTGCCAAGATTGCGGAAAAGAGCATCTCTTACGAGATTGCCCAAAGAACCCCAATAGCATGCCAAAAATCACCCCTATCAACGTTGTGGGGTTAGTGGTAGACTCCTCAGGAAGCGTCACTTCCACTGCACCAGTGCAGGTAGTCACTAGGGCTCAGGCATTGCAGCAAAACCAAGGGGTAGGCCAGGAAAAGAGCCTAGATGCTAGCGATACTGAGAGCCAAAATAAAAAGAGAACAAGAGCTTGGAAAGATAGCCGCGAACGCATGAAAAGGCAATGGGCAAAGAAGATGAGTGAACTTGAGGAAAGTCTACGAGAAACCAAGGCTAAAATCATAGAGATCACGTCTCAACCGCACTCTCACACATTCCCACCGCTACCATCCCCATCACCCTCCATCCCTTCACCCTCTAAGACAGCCCACGCAACCCACCCACCACCCCAAACAGGATCAGTATTAGCTGATCCCACTCCCGAAGACATAGACATGATGCTTAAGGCATATCAGGCCAGAATCCAAGAAGGGCCAAACGTCACGGATCATGACAAGTGCTATCCTAGAGCTGACCTAGAGATAGAAAGAACCAAACTATGCGCGAAAATGGTCGCATTGGCTCAGACTATGTTTGAAGCCAGTCGCCTTTTCAATTACCCAGGCTCAGCCAAAACGCAATTACACTTGGATGGATTCCTAGAGAAGTTAGAGAGGATAATTGCAAGATCTGACAAGGAAGAAAAAAATCAAGACCAAGAAGAAGCAAGCAAAAACAGGAATCATTCCCAATCAGAAGTGTATGTGGCCAATGCCCCTAAACCGGACAACTTCCCCTCCTTAGAAAGAATAGAGAGGCCAATAGCACAGCCAGAAAAGGAACCTACCCCTCAAAGAAAGGAAAGGGCAAGAGAACGGGTAAGCCAGCCTCTTCAGGAAGCCCGTGGGCCTCCTCAAGAAGCTTATCTTCCCCCCCAAAAGGCAGATGAGCCTCCCTCGAAAGCTCAAGTACCTCCACAGGTTGCCTACATTCCTTCTCAGGGAATGTGTGAGCCTGTTCGGAAAAGTAATAGAATAAGTAATCCTCCCCAAGAAGCTTGTGCTCCAGCCATTTGCGAGAACGAGGAGAGAGTCAACAATAGAATCAGCCCTCCTTCACAGGTTGCTTATGCGCCCAATTCTACGGAGCCAGACACTTCTTCTTCTATGAATCGGTTTGCACCAGACTTCCTACGAGAGATTCAAGAAGACAAATGGGATAACGAAAGCGAGGTCGCCCCTCCTTTTGAAATTGTGGACGATGCACACGACCAATTCCCACAAGACATCCCATCTATTTACGGGGAGCATGAGAGTGTTCAGTCTCACGAGAGATTAGACTTTGAGTCGAATTCCATACAAGAGCTACCCCACTTCACAGGCCCTTGGGAAGCAAAGTCCACATGTATGAGAGCACCCACAGTCATGGTAAGGAACGACGACTCAGTCATACCTAGGAACACAGAGGTAGTGAAGAACACTAACGTGCAATGTAATCTCAAGTTAGAAGAGCTACTCAAGGTTAGACCTGAATTATGGAAACATGTAGCCAAACAAGTACCAGAGATAGCAAAACCTCGTTCGCAGGTAGGATCCCATAAGACAGTGCCAGAAATTCCCTTGGATAAGATAGGGGATATGTGTGAAGGCGAAGAAGGGAACACCTATCTTCCCATCACCTACCAAGAGTACACCACCAAGGCAATTTTAGACTCAGGTGCAGGAGTTGCAATTGCCACTACTTCCCTTTGGAAGCGTTGGGGCAAGCCGGCACTCAGGCCGACGAGAATGAAATTGCAAATGGCCGATGGTCACATAGAGAGACCCCTAGGATTGCTGGAAGGAATAACTCTCACCACTTGTGGTGTTGAGTTTGAGCATAGCTTTGCTATATGTGACTTCAGCAAAAATCATGCTTATGAGATGATTTTAGGAAGACCATTTATGCGACAGTTGCAAGTGGTACAGGATTGGGGAACCAACTCCTTGTATTTGCAACACTTGGGTGTTACGACCAAAGTCAATCTCAAGGATTATTCTCATAGAGATGTCCCTCCTATCGAGTGGAATCCCATCCATAGAGCTAAAGATGACACAGAATCTGTGCATTCCATAGAATCTGGATCCTCATGGATGCATGAAGACACCCACTTATGGATGTGCAAGGTAGCAGTAGAGGAAGAGAAGAGAGAAAAGGCCAGAGAGGTAGGTGCGAAAGAAACCCATAGATCAATCCAAGACCCAGCCTATGCACCTGTAGTTTTTCCAGACGAAGAATTTGAACCTCACGGTTGGGCAGAAATCTTAGCAACAATGGACGTAGCCATCAACGAAGAACAATGGACACCTCACTGTGATGAGGATGGCTATGATATTTCAGTCTTCTCCATAGAACCAATCATGGGAGAGGCAGTCCTAGAAGAATGCGAACCTAGCCCTGATGCATTTGAGGATGCAAGTGACTCCGATCTAGAGTCAATCATTATGGACCCACCATTTGCATCAGATGAAGAATATTTCCATGAAGTGGAATTTCAACCCCAGAGGCATGGAGAGGTTACAAATGAGGTAAGATTAGCAACACATATGACCCCGAAGGAAGAAGGAAAGAAACGAAAGAAGAAAGAAGTCTCACCAGAAGAGGAAGAATCTTTGTTTGAGGTCCCCGAAAATTTTAAGAAGTATGAGATAGATGACAGAAGAGTCATGATAAGAATGCCTAAACGAGAGGCACAATCAGGAGAGGCCTATGATAACAAAGAAACTACCAAGAAAATCGTAGTGGCCCTAGAAGAAGGAGAGGAGAGATGCACGTATATAGGCCATGACCTGACAGAAGAAGAAGAGCACGAATTGATTGCCTTGCTAAGGGAATACAGAGATATATTCGCTTGGAGCTACAAGGATTTGAAAGGGGTTGACCCAGACATATGCTCGCACACCATCCCCATGACTTCAGATGCTAAACCCTTTAAGCAAAAGCCTTATACATATAACGATAATTACGCAGCTAAAATCAAAGAAGAGATAGATAGATTGGTCGAAGCTGGATTTATCTATGAAATTGAGCACACTGAATGGGTATCCCCCATCGTAGTGGTGCCCAAGAAGAATGGCAAGCTGCGTGTGTGCATTAACTTGAAAAAGGTTAATGCCGCCACGATTCGAGATAACTATCCGCTTCCCATCACAGAACATCTCTTAGAAAGAGTGGCAGGAAAGGAAGTGTACAGCTTCCTTGATGGATTTTCGGGCTACAATCAAGTAGCCATAGCTCCAGAGGATCAGCATAAGACAGCCTTTGCCACAGAGTGGGGCATTTTTGCTTTTAGAGTAATGCCATTTGGGCTTACCAACGCACCAGCTACCTTCCAGAGACTGATGTGCCATGTGTTTAAGGAGTTCCTAAGGAAGAGTTTAGAAGTCTATGTTGATGATCTTTGTGCTCATTCCAACGTTAGGCAAACTCATATTCCTGAACTCAGACAAATCTTTGACAAATGTAGAGAATATCAAGTCTGCCTAAACCCAGAAAAGTGCGTTTTTATGGTCAGGCAAGGCAAGATCCTAGGACATATAGTGTCAAAGAATGGCATATCTACTGACGAAGAGAAAGTGCGAGCCATAGCAGAGCTACCTAGGCCAAAGAATGTCAAGGAAGTACAAGCTTTCATGGGGCATTGTGGTTATTATCGACGATTTATACACATGTATGCTGTCATTGCAAAGCCCATGTACGGACTTCTGACAAACTTTGAGTGGACGGATGAATGTGAGAATTCCTTCCAAGAGCTTAAACGAAGATTGTGTTCAACACCAATCTTGACCACACCAGATTGGAATAAGCCATTCCATGTTCATGTTGACGCATCCAATTACGCTATTGGATGTGTACTTGCACAACCTACTGGTGAAGGTAATATGGATCTTCCAATTGCCTACGCCAGCAGACAATTGAATGCGGCTGAACGGAATTACACCACAACAGAGCGCGAAGGATTAGGCATGGTATATGCAGTTAAAAAGTTTAGACATTATTTGCTTGCAAATAAGTTTAAATTTTTTACAGACCATCAGGCATTGTTGTACTTAGTAAACAAGCCATGCAATACGGGAAGATTAGTAAGATGGTTTCTCCTGCTAATGGAATATGATTTTGAGGTTGTGGTAAGAAAAGGTAGAACCCACTTGAGAGCAGATCATCTCTCTAGGCTCACATCGGGAGAAGCCCCACAAGGAGTGTCAGATGACCTTCCTGATGCTTACTTGTTTAATTTGGAAGTGGTGCCGCAGTGGGCCAAGCCAATAGTACCAGTATTGACATACGGGCCTAATCATCCAGTGGTGAACACACGGAATAGAGAGATCGTAAAAGCCCAAAAGTACCATATCATGGCAGGAAGCATGTACAAGCACACAGATCAAGGGATCTTGGCCTGTTGCGTAGAAGAGGATGAGTACGCTAAATGGTTGCAATTAGCACATGTAGGTGCGTTAGAGCAACACCATTCAAAGCAACGAACTTTACAGACTCTAAAGAGATTCGGAGTGCATTGGCCAACTATGGAAGCTGATGTCCAAAAGTTGTGCAAGGAATGCCCAATCTGTTGCACTAAACCACCAGTGGAACATGCCACTCTCTATCAAGTATCCATTGTGCCAGATTGGAGCGAACCACTAGTATCATTCCTGAGGACAAACACATTCCCTCCAGACATGACTCTGGCTAGGAAAAGGAGTTTAGAACAAGAAGCCTTGGATTACTCACTCATTGGTGATAATCTATACAAACGCGGTAAGGATGGTTACCTGAGATTGTGTGTCCATGAGAGTGAATATCTTAAGATCTTGGAAACTGCTCACCAAGGTGTAGCAGGAGGACACTTTGGACCAGATCGGGTAATCAAGGCGATACTATTTGCGGGCTTCTGGTGGCCCACCCTTCACATGGATGCACATACCTATGTGAAACGGTGTGATATCTGTCAAAGGACTCAGTATCCTATACGCAAAGATGAGATGCCACTGAAACCTATGATGGGTGGACGTGCATTCTCTAAGTGGGGAATAGACTTCGTAGGTCCTATTAATCCCCCAGCTAAGGGTTCTCATGCGGAATACATCATTGTGGCAACAGATTATCTCACCAAGTGGGTAGAGGTAAAAGCTACAACCAAGAACGATGCTCAAACAACTGCCAAATTCTTGTTTGAGAATGTATTCACGAGATATGGACTACCTATAGAGCTTGTAAGTGATAGAGGCACTCATTTCTTGAATGAAGTTATTGAAAATCTACTCCAAGAATTCTTGGTAATACACAAGAAGTCTGCCCCTTATCACCCTCAAGCTAATGGTCAAGCTGAGAGCACTAATAAGATTTTGTGCAATGTGCTGACAAAATTAGTGAACACTAAACGCTCTGACTGGGACAAACAGCTACACCATGCTGTTTGGGCATACCGAGTTGCCTACAAAACAGTACTCCAAGCCACCCCCTTT
This sequence comes from Ceratopteris richardii, assembly GCA_020310875.1. NCBI lineage: Eukaryota > Viridiplantae > Streptophyta > Polypodiopsida > Polypodiales > Pteridaceae > Ceratopteris > Ceratopteris richardii. Next base: position 146,026,112 of record CM035411.1, on the reverse strand, counting down.
CAGATGGTATTTGGCCAAAACGCTGTGCTACCCTTGGACTTCCTGATCCCCACATTGAGAGTAGCACAAGAGCACGAATGGACAGGCCATGAGCTCTCCTCTAGGATCTTTGACCTTGAACGATTAGGAGAAACAAGACTGAGAGCCGCTGCAGGGATATATGCAGCCAAGAAGAGACAGAAGGCATACTTTGATGCCCACGTGAAGGATAAAGGCTTGAAAACGGGAGATCTAGTCTTAGTCTATACACTGAAACAACACGCAAGGAAGCTAGAAAAGAGAGGCTACGGACCTATGATCATCAATAGGATCTCCACAAGTGGAGCAGTACAATTGGCCACATTAGAGGGTGATGTTCTCCCTAACTATATTAGCGGATGCAGAGTCAAGTTGTACCAGGAACCCCTCACGGAGGAAATGCTCAGCCGACTCAACACTGCTAAGAAACGCAAAGAGGAAGAAAAGAGAATTAGAGAAGAAGCTCAAGCAGAGGCCTTAGAACGCATCAGAAGGATGAAATTACGAAGGCAAGGTAGAGATCAGCCTGGTGCGAATGACTATGCAGACCAAGGATTTCCTATGGCCATGTGTGAAGTCGCAGGAACAAGCTCGCATAGGATAATTGATAGACGTCCTTTCGTAACCTTAGATATAGGACAAGGAAAGAGTGCAAGGACCGTAAGAGCCTTAATTGACTCAGGTGCAGCCACTAGTGCTGTTAAATTGTCTTACTGTAAAGAATTACAATTGACTGTCAATCCTGTGGAAGCATATCTTATAGGATTGGGAGGAGTGGAAACCCCTTGCATGGGCGAGGCGGAACTTCCCCTTTACATTCATGATGAGGCGATGACAGTTAAAGTACTGGTGTGTCAAGATGAGGATCTCACTGAACCTCTAGTCTTGGGTCAGGATTGGATCTATGACCAAGCAGTCAATCTAAACCTAAGAAGTGGACTTCTCCAGGTTTGGCTCAATCATAGTCGAGTTACAGTAGAATTAGACAATGGAGCACTCAAGGAACTAGGAAAGGCACAGACTCCTGGTCCTTCCAGGGGTACACATGAAGATGACCATGCTGTTCTTGTTCAAAACCCTGTGTTGCAGAGGAATGATATTTGCAAAAAAGGAGTCAGGGATGCAACGGAACCCCCTTCTTTTCCAAAGGTCAGAAGGAGGCAGCAACCAAAGGTGGATCACCGGCAGAAGAAGCCGAGTACTACCTATGTCCGAGATCAAAAGTACCTGCGCAGCAGAATGCCCCAGCAACTCAACCAGATGTGGGTGCGGAAAGGCGAACGACCGGTTGCACCACCGTCAACCACACGGGCGAAGCCTCTTATTAGTAGCCAACAACACGACGCTAATAAGAAGTCTTTCAGAAATTCTTCTGCTAAAGTAAAATCTATTTGGGTGCCCAAGAAGTCGATGAAGGCAAGCCCACAATCTAGACAAATTTGGGTGCCTAAGGCTTGCTTGCGGGCACAAGTAGTTATGCCAAGGCCGCAACCTATGCAGCATAACCCATCTACGAGTACCACCAGAATTCCCTCGTGCTCAACACTTAGGAACACACAAAGACCCATGAGTATGCATGTAATCACTTATAAGTGGGTCCCTAAAAGGCCCCATTCCCAAACAGCGACACCGACACAGCTCTCTGGAGTCTCTACGAAACCGAAAGCAAAGCCCATCCACTGCATTTGGCAGTCTAAGATCTGTAATAAACCCCCCGACCCCGATTTGTAAATTCACCCCACTTACTAACGGCATTAGTCTCCTAGGAATACACAAATGTTAACTACACTCACTGTCTTCGTGCACTTACTAACCACTAACTCACCATATACCTCATGTTAATGTTGTAACGGGGACAGCAACGGGTTTAGTCTGTCCATTACGATGTTAACACATGCTTCTATATTCTCACAGAATCAGAAGGCAAGCAGTAAAATGGCAGAAGCGACAGGTTCAGGCTCACAAGTAGGGATACTTACTGCAGGAATTGATGTGGATAGCCTACCTGTGGACGTGCCCCCGACTGAACGACCAGTGGAGATGCAACACCTTCAGCAACTCCCGGTGCCAGACCCACCTACAGGAATCACGGAAAGAGTTCATGCCAACTCTCATTGGTTCAATGGCATGCCCGGTCCATTAGGAGAGGCTAAGTATATCTGGGAGTCTAAATGCGAGTATGACAGATCATGGGTGCGTTTCCAATTTTTCTCCAAGGAGTTCGAGACTTTACAGAACACCGAAGACCTCCAGATCATATGGCAAAGAGCAGGGTTGGCGGAATATTTTGAAGCCCCACTACCTAAACCCGACCTCCTCCGATGTTACTATCTGGTCTCTACATTACAAGCTCATGAAGATAAAGACCAACCCGGATCATTTGTTCTCCCCTCATTGCTGGGCAACAACGAGTTGAAGAGGTTTGAACTTACTGTGGAGCTAGTGAGTGATGCTTTAAAGATGCATGGCACGCATGTACCCTCAGAAAAGGATGCTCTCGTTCCCAACAACATGAAGGACAGGAAAGTAGTGAAACTGAAAGACATGGCAGCCCTCACCCCAAATGTGTCCATCCCTCTCCGCATGTGCATGCAACATTTCGCCTTCCCCGGTCAAGACCGATTCACGCAACCACACAAGAAGATCTGGTTTGCTCTCTACTTGGCGGAAGCAGGTGCGCTACCTATTAAGCTACCAGTGTGGATTATAGATCAGTTGTATGAAGCGAACAAACGGGCTTCTAGGAAATTAGTGGTGAACGGATGCTGTGCACTCACACGCATCATTTACCGATGCTTGGCATATGATGTCCCCATTGAGCGTGCCTTAACTTGGGCACAATTACAAATGTTTAAAAGGCTCAAGACATCCACACATCAGTCCAAGCGCATGAGGGGCGCGATTCCGTGTGTCCAGACAAGGGAAGTCCTGACTACTCCTGAGGCATCACCATTAAGAGAGGGCACTGTACCTCCTTTTACCATTAGGATACCCAGGTCGGAATCTGACACTACGACACAACCCACCCCATCGGCTCCTCCGGTTACACCTGAATTCGAGTTTGCTGCCACTGGAGAGGCTGAAGGACTGGACCCCCAGGATTTCGAAGCATTCCTACAAAGCACACAATTCTCTGATGTGGAGTTTTATTCAGAGGCAGAGGAGCAGGGCACATCCTCACGGAGAAGAAGAAAGTCTACAGACGGTAGACATGTCCATTGGAGTGACGCTCAGCAAAGCCAACAACACGGACACCCGGAAGAAGAAGAAGCATATGAAGAAGAGACCACTGAAGCCCCAGCATATACAGCAGAACTCCGAAGGCTGTATCAGATTATGGAAAGAGTGCGATCGCAGCAGTTACTCACTGAACAGAGCAGCAGAGTACTTATGACTCAGTTGTTGGAAGAAGCGGGAGTTGACTCAGAGTACAGGGAAGGTCTCTTATTGATGGCAGAAACATATGGAGTTGTAGAAGCTGTGCGCACTGCCATTCAGAGGCCTTCAGTTCAATATGACCCACGAAGGTTCCAGACACGACCTCGCTCAGGTAAAAATATCCAAATTCCCGTTACAGTTGCAGAAGAGCCCACTACTACACCAACCTCCCAAACAGCTAGTCAACAGCACCCCGCCACCCATGAGGAGTCCACCGAACCACTACCATCCACTCCCCCACCATCACCTCCTAGAAGAGAAACAGTGGAAACCACATCGACTGCTCAACCCACCAACCCCACCTTCACCTTCCGTACTCCGATCTCCAGTGCCACCCTATTCTCTACCACTGATAACCCGGTCTTTGACGCAAACCCCATCACTACACCACCCACCGAAACCATTTCCGAGCCTGCCCAAGGACAACCATCCCCAATGCCTTCAGCCACCGGTCATCCTGACCCCAGATCCACATTCATGGGCTTCCCTGCTACCACGCAACCCTTTCAGCCCTCCTCAAATTTACGACCCCAACCCCCGATTTCCCTCTCTCCATTTCTACAATCCCTCCAGGACATCTTTGCTAGAGCTTTTCAACCAGGCCCTCAACCATTCCCTGTCTTTTCAGCTCCCCACCCCACTTCACACCTATTCACCACTTCCACACACACACCACCTACCATACCAGTGTACATGGCAGGCCCCACACTAACACCCACTCCTGAAGGTATGGACATTTCACCACCCACGGCACCACCACCCACGGTTTCACCTCCTCCCATTCCCCCTCCACCAATTTCACCCACACACACAACTTTCGTAGACACATCATTCACTGTCTCCCTTCCCCAATTCCCTTCCCATGCATCTTCCACAGTAAACACCCCCCACTCATCTATAGGTAATGCATTGGACACCATGTTGGCTTGTATATCAAATTTAAGAACAGATTACATTCAGCTCCAGCAACAAAACGCACGCCTGCAAGAGCACTCAGCGACACTACAGCTCCGCCTTGCGGTACTAGAAGAGGAGAATGCTCGCCTCCACACACAGTTCCAAACCCTCCAAGACGCCCATAATATATTGGAAGTACAGCTACAGAACGTAGATCAGGAAGCAGTGCAGGTGGTAGAAGGTCACCTACGGACACAACTGGAACGCAACTCAAAACTTCAGCGAAATATGGCACTACTTAAACGCCATCTTGCGGCTGCTCAGGAAGAGAACAGACGTCTGCAAATACAAAATCAAGAGAACCTGGAGGCAGCGATTGAGAGCACACCGGGGGCACCCATCAGCCCATCCAAGTTTCAAGCAGTGACCCCCGATAATATCAAGATTATATTGGAAGATTATGCCATGCTGCTCGAAGCACATGATAAGCTATCGGAGGAGCTAGGACAACTGAAGCAGGAACACCAACAAGGCCCAACAACTGCCCCTCCAACCACCCCCTCTGCGGCTTCGCTTCCTTCCGACGCAGAGGCCATAAAAGATCTCCAGCAACAGGTAACTGAATTGCAAACACGCCTACTACAATATGAGAGGCCATCTTCCCCTCCGGAGGCTCCCACGGACGAAGAAGTTGTGCAAATTCCTGTGGAACAAACGTTTGATGAAGAATATGATCCGCAACCATTCCCAGGAGGCCAACAAACAGAAGAAGCGCAGGACACGTTCGAGGCACCACGGCCGCCATGGTTACGACAAGTGGAGGAAATAGGGACCTCGCATGAAGAGCGCACTGTAGTGCAAAATCAGGCTATGAGGGTCATAGAGGAGACTGTTTTACAATCAGATTACTTCAAGAACTTGTCATCGAGACGCCTGATCCTCTCATCGGAACTCCAGTACAGGCCATATTACATTCTCCTAGCTGATTATAATGCTGAAATACAAAGAGTCACGGGTCAGATTCCTACTTTTGCGACCCAATTTCAACCCGAAGACCTTCCTCCAGAGGTGCGAAAAGGCAAGATTCGTCAACCAACATGGCGGCAGAAACTTTTAGAGACTTACCCAGAAATGCTACGCACATGGAACAGCGCGCCGCTGCACCTCCTGTACAACCCATGCTACGGTCCAGTCCCCCGCCGCAGGTCGTGGAAGGCATTTAATATCAAGGTACAGAACAATGCTCAATGCAAGGAATGGCTGAACTACCCGTACATCGCGCCACCACAAGGACCACCATCGGTAGCATATATGATGGGGACCATTCGCCACTGGATGCCGCGCTTGAAGCCCATGCAAGATGTAGCAGCGCAAATGATGCTTAAAATTTTAGATATGATGCAAGTAGTGCTGAAGACCTTTAGAAATGCAGCCGCACCACAGGTACGTCTTCCGGGGTTTAGCAATGGAAATTACGACTTGGTGTATGACATGAGCACCACCCCCAGTATCCGTGTGGCTTACGCTTGGCATGCACGCATCAAGTACCTCCCCGCCTGCTACAAACAGACCTTCGAAGAAATGTTCAGATCAGGTTTTTGGGAGTACCACTCGGAGATTTTCGCACCAAAGCCGACACATCTACTTCAACTGTTTGCTTGTGAACAAGCAATGTATTCAGAGTACTACACCACCCCGCAACCAGAAACCCCCGGTGCAATAAATTGGGAGGCATTGGAAGCCGATCTAGCCAGAGGCTTAAGGATAGGAGAACATGAACTGGCCACCAATGTCATCCAATATTACATCGACCACCCGCGCGAACAAAGGTCTGTCAGGGGCGACAGACGCTAGGAAGGGGGGAGTGTTGGCACACAAAGCAACAGAGGAATCATGCACAATACGGCAACAAGGCCAGATCATTTTTTCCCTTAGATTATGTACAACTCAAGTGATTTTAATCACTACACAAACATTGTAAATCCCGTTTTTGGTAGATTAGACTCCATTTTGTGCAAGCCGAGGAGTCCTCGAGCTTGAGGAGTATTAGAAGTACCATCGTACCAATTTTCATAATTTTTCGACTTCGTTTGAGCCATCAAATAAGCCCTGGAACCTAATTTTTAACTAGGCCGGACACTAGGTCTGGACAGGGTCAAAAGCTAGTCAAAAACTATAAAAAGAGCTAGAGAGCTCATTTTTGGGGCTAGATTGTAATTGAAACGAACTTGTAAGAGCTTGTGAAAGTAATCTAAAGAACTCCATTGATTCTCTCTCTTTGTCTTACCGTGTGTGCGCGTGTGGGTGTATGTGTGTGCATGCTTGTGTGCTTCTCACTCACGCACTTGTGCCGCCACTTGCTCGAGGTCTTCATACCATCCTCACGTCTTCCCGGATTGACATTAAAGGAGGTGCTACTCATCATTGAGCTACACTCTCTTTCTCTCTCTCTCTACATATATATATGTGTGTATATATATATATATATATATATATATATATATATATATATATATATATATATATATATATATATATATATATATATATATATATTTATATATATATATATATATATGTGTGTGTGTGTGTGTATGTATGTATGTAAGTGTGGATTGTGTGTTTGTTTTCTTTATGGCCCTCTCAGGTACCTATAGAGAGAGAAAGAGGGAGAGAGAGAGGGGGGTTCATCTCCTACCCATCATCTCCTCGTGCCTCATCTACTATTATTGATGAATATGTGAAAGCTTGTTGTTAATGGATGAGACATAGAGAAAGAGAGATGGGGCATGTGAGAGAGAATGAGGGAGAAAAACCCTCTATTCTTGTTGCTATGAGAGTTAGTTAAGAAGGAGAGAGAGAGAGAGAGGGAGAGAGAGATAGATGAGAGATAGATAGATAGATAGAGAGAGAGAGGTGATGGTGTTGTATAGAGAATCAAGCAAAAGCATAGAGAGAGAGAGAGAGAGAGAGAGAGAGAGAGAGAGAGAGAGAGAGAGAGAGAGAGAGAGAGAGAGAGAGAGAAATAGAGAGAGAGGGAAGAGAGAGACTCAGGTGGTGCAAGAGATTGGGTCAAAAACAAAGAAGAGAGAGTTAGAGAGAGAGGGAGAGGGGGGAGGAAGAGGAGATTCAAGTGTTGTAGGAGATCGGGTGTTATACAAGACATTTGATGCTCATCTGTGTGTCTTTGTTTGTCTTTTATATGCATTAGTGTCTAAATAAAAATGTAGAAAACTCGATGATAAAGGAGCAAAATGTAATTTTTTTTGGGTACAATTATGAAACCATAGGTTATTGTATATATATTATCAAGGCTATTCTAGTTAGCCTTGATGTTGTTTTTGTGGAAGATGTAATTCATCCCCTACCTTAATGTACCAAGGGGACTTTAGCTAGCTCAAAGGATGTGTATGATACTCTATTGCCTCTTTTTATATGTGGATCATCAAGTGTTGGTCCAAACAAACAATTTCTCAGCCTTTATAGGTTCCAAATGGTGATGTAGATCATTCCATTTTTTATAGAAATTTACATGATGCACTCGTTGATGAGAGGAATGACATAGAAGAGGCAAAAGTATGCTCAAATGGTTGGTGCATACTTTTAGGTATAGAAAATTTGATGCATCTTTGTCATATCATACCCATGTAGGCTCTCATAGTATTTCCTTTGCATCAAATTGTTATGCAATGGTCATCTCTAATTTTTGTGATGAAAATGAGTCTGTTTTTTTTATGAAGCATGGAATTCAAAAAATTGGATGGCTGCTATGCAATCAAGATATGATGCTATTATGAAGAATGATACTTGGTCTTTATGCAATTTGCCTCCAAAGGATGGAATAATTGATAGGTATAAGGCTAGGCTTGTTGCCAAAGCTTATGCTCAAGAGAGAGGGATTGATTTTTTATGAGATCTTTGCTCCCACATGAAAAATGACCACTATTTGTAGAATTTTTCAACGTGGAGCTCATTGTGCTTGGAATGTACATCAATTTGATGTTACAATTGCATTTCTGAATTGTGATTTACATGGAGAAATGTATGTATTTCAACCCCATGGTTTGTGCAAAAAGAGCATAAAAACAAAGTTTGCAAGTTGAAAAAGGCATTATATGGTTTGAAGCAAGCACCACATGCTTGTCATGAGAAGATAAATGGCTCCCTGCTAGCACATGGTTTTGAGAACAATCCAACTGAGAGCGCCTTATATGTTAATAGGAACATGATGTACTTATGATCATTGTTATAGATGTTGATGATATTATCCTCACTCATCCTAATGAGAAGCATCTTGCTCAATTTAAGGTTGATTTGCATGCCTCACTTAAGATGTTAGATTTGGGACATTTGCATCGATATTTGGGCATTCAATCTATCAAGATGATGGGGGGAATAACTTTGTGTAAAATAAATATATATTGACACATTATTGTAGCATTTTGGCATTGAAGGTTGCATACCTAGTGCCACTTTCATGGGAAAATGTTTATGGTTGAGTCTTCATGATGTTGAAGATGCATTTGATGTTGTTCTCTATCAACAGGCTATTGAATGTTTTTTTACTTATGCATAACTTGGCTTGATAGTCAGTTTGTTGTCTCTAAGACTAGCAGATTTATGCATTGCCTAGCTGTCAAACATTGGTAGGTGGTCAATCGCACCTTTTGCTACTTAAGTGGTAGCCAACTACTTTGATTGTTTTATCCCAAGAGTAGATCATTAATGCTAGATTTACATGCTTAGTTTTACTCAAAATGGGTGGTTGCATGAATCTTCACTTGCATCAAAACACAAAACACATTAAAACCCTCAAGACATTAAAATCCATTTAACATTCCAATATTCCATAAAGTATAACATGCCTCCTAGTTGATGAGCAACTGGCCTCAATTGATAAGAATAAAATAGACATGGATGGTCACTCACATGTCCCATCACTGAACAATCATAAGCATGTTCCATGTAAAAACACATGCACGAAACTAGAAAATTGGAATTTAATGTGAATGTGAATGATAAGCAGGGCTAAAGTCTATTTTGGAACCTAAATGCAGTCCAAAAGTGATTACAAAAATGAATATCTTGATGTGATAAAATAACTTTTGGAAAACCATGAATGATTAATAGCAATTTGTTCAAAGAATCAGCTTGTGGATATTCTATGGATACTTACAACTTTTAGTATGTTCTATATGCTTGAATGCATATGCATACTATTTTTTTTCTAAAAATTTCGACAGCATAACGACGTAAAATTTGAAAACTGGAATACATGGTCTTCTCAAAGGATTCAAATTCCTATGCATGTATACTTTGCACCAACAGTCGGAAAGAATGCACTCATGATTAGGTTAATGCTACATACACTATTAAGGAGGCCATCAAGTATATATGCCCTCAAACTCCAGCTACTTCAAGAAACAAAACACACATGGTGTCATCTGTGTAACGCCCTCGGCGGCTGAAAACAACACCTTCGTAAACAAAAATCAAGCAGCACTTTGACATGCTTTGTAGAAGGTTCTCCTCTTAGCAAGCACATGAAAGCAAAAGTCAGGCCGAAGATGTGCGTGTCTGTTGCAAATCCGGATGACCTGTCAGACACCGAGATCATGTGGGTATGGTGTCCTCTTATAGCATGCTACGGAGGAGTCATGTGGGCATGATCTCCTTTTGAAGAGCGCACTACTAGAGAGGCGGGTCTTCAGAGGCGTGCTCACAGGGGGCAGAATCACGTGGACTCTTCCAAAGCTCTTTTTTTTGCTCCAAACAGTTGCAAAACTGATGGACAATGGAGAGAGATCGTAGAAGACCATGACGATGATCTCAAATGAGGATTACGACCAAAAAAAGCTCATGCACAAAACCTCCTCAATTGCATGCAAAGATGACGACGACAAGGAGAAAATGAAATCATCTCTATGGATGCCATGCTCTGATACCACTATTGCCCTTTGGATCCCACAGATGCACGAACGTAGAGGATAGTACAAAAACGAAATCACACAAAAATACTCAGAGAATAGAAAGAGACAAGAGATGACACCAGATTGGGTACAATCTCCCTCTACATACTCTAATGGATGAGTCTATCAGAGCACGTGTATTTATAGGTAATTCATATTACATCTTGAATAGAAGATACACGAGGGCCACACTTTAAATAATGTGCTTTGCTTTATTTACAAAATAACTAAAAATACTATCTTCTAAAAATAACTATTTTTCTAAAAATATTCTTCTAAATATCTTAAAAAAAATTGAATAAGTCCATGCGTGTTCACAACCTCATGAATCTTCAGGTGCTAAATCAAAGCACAAAACACATTAAAACCCTCAAGACATGAAAATCCTTTGAACATTCCAATATTCCATAGAGTATAACAATGTGTGTCTTAGATACCTTTTGGCTAATTTGGGTGTTGTTCAGTCTTCTGCCACCACCATATTCACTGACAACTAGAGTCCATTGGAAATTATGAGGAACCTTGTCTTCCATGTTCATACAAAGCACATTGAGTGCATTATCATTATGTCAAGGGCATGTTCTCTATTGGACATATCAATTTGGCTTATGTGCCCACACAGTATAATGTTATAGACTTTTTCACAAAGGCTCTACTTAGGGATAAGTTTGAAGGTTTTTGCAAAGCTTTGGGCTTATTTCCTTTTGTGGATTGGTTTCTTTCCACATAGATTGGCACTTGTACATGAGTGCTAGATCCTTATTCACTCCATCACTCCAAGGGGGGATTTGTTGATATATTTCGATAATGATGTGTGTGATGCACCTAGGACTTTCAGAGCAATTTTTTCCCTTTTTAGGAGGTTTTTCCTCCTTAGCTTGTATATGCACCTAGAAACCTAATGGGACACTTATCTTTTGTACATTCACTTGGTAATACATTTTGTATTGTGTTGTTCTCCAAGCTTCTTCTTCTTCCTTATGTTGTTTGTGTTCTTTTGTAGACATCGAACTCCAACACTGCTTTAGTGTATCTTCCATCGTCTTAGAGTCATTTATTAGAGTAGACCACATGTATAACTCCATTCGACTATTCTATTTTATTGCCACCTATAGTGGAAACCCAACATAATAATGATGCGACTTCTCTAACAAACAAAGCTAAGACTAGCACCTAAAGCACATTGTTATGTAAACTCGATTCTCCTACTTAAATAAAAGTTGATTTGGGTTTTTTATTTTTTATAATAGAAATGAGTATGTGTTTATGTAAAATATTAGTCAAATTTTCTTGCTAGTTTACCTCTACTTACCTAAACACATCACAAACTAGTTAACAAAGATTGATCTGCAACACACATAATTGACTTTTTTTGCTTGGGCTGATAATCTTGCAACAAAATAGAGAATAAATCCTCGAATGCTAGGGAATTAGGATTGCATTTCATCCTCAATCAAATATTAGAAGCAAAACTCTAATATGAATCTGTAAGACAATTAAGAACAGTCTGCACACATGAAGTATTTTGCAAGATTTCATCAGTAGAAATCAATTCCTCTGTCAAATCTTTGATGCTTGTCAAAAAAATTGTCCACAGAATCTCCTTCATTCATATCCTCACTCTCCAACTATTTTAAGAGGTAAGAAACATGATCATCATTTCTTTGTTGGTATAATATTGGAAGAGTATCCCAAGCATATTTTGTTGTCTTGCAAGAGCAAATATGAGGGATAATGGTACATTTGAGAGACAAGGCTATCAATGCAAGTGCTTTATGCATCTCCACCTTGCCAACAAAGTTTCTTTGTAGTAGATGCAATAGGAGCTACAACACAACCAAGAAATTGAAGACCATCATCTTCAATGCCATCTGGATCACTTTCAATAACTATATTTGCAAGTGTAGTAGGATGCTTTTCAACACCTTCCACAATATTCCACAACCTTTTTGCTACCATTACATGATGCACCATATATGCCCACAATGGGTAATTAGTATTATCCAACTTATTTTCAACAACCAAATATGGAATACATCATTGCTTTCAACAAGGGAAGTGACTAAATACCCCGATGCAAAAAATTCATTGTATCTCAAAAATTTGAACAGGTTGAGAGTTCCATGCCGCACCCTTTCGTCCAAGCTTAGAATCGTTCTCATGCAAGTTCATTACTCCTACATCAAAGGAGGGCCTCCCTTCACTCCATTGAAGCTCATTCACTCAAGCTATGGGCAAGAGTGCACACACTCCTTAAGGACTCTCCATGCTCATAGAGCATTGTATGCAAGTAATTTCTATTTCAATTCATACACCATGTTTTCTTATATTTTGTTGCTTCCTCCATAGCTTGTTAGATGTGTGTATGTGAGTAGATTAGGAGTAGTGCTTTATTTCAATGGAACAAAACATCATATTTAGCTCTACCAAACCTATAGTAGACTTTGACATGCTTGCACTAGGGAATCAAAACCTGTATATATGTTTGGCAAAAAAGGATGAAATTGTCTACACATGCATTGTGATAGGCTAGAATGAGCTCAAATAAAAATTTTGATGCCACAAAACAAAGCATTTTGAACTCTAATCGACCTGAGGACACTCACCAATTTTTCTGTGACTCTAAGACTATGACCAACAGGGTGTCAACAATGCCCTAGAGAAAGTGGTGACCTTCTCTGATACCAATTGTTGGAGTTCATCATGTGTAGAAGCACACAAAAAATGAAAGGAATAAGAAGACGGTTGGAGCACAAGAAATGCAAAATGTATTACCAAGTGAATGTACCAAAGATAGGTGTATGTACAAGCCAATAAAAAAAACCCTCTAAAGAGGGAAAAAAATGCTCTGATGGTCCTAAGTGTGTTCACAAACATCATTACCAAAATATATCAACATTACTGAGCAACAACATGCTAGGAAATGACCAATCATAGATTTTGCTTCTAATGTTTACTAGTTTGAGCATGAGGGAAGGTGATTGCTTATCAGTGGATAGCTACATCTCCAAGAGATATTATTGGTCACCATAACCAAGACAATAAAAATTGATTGTAAACATATTTACTTTTTATATTTTTTTATTCATCTTGTTATGTGATGGACATTATCATAATCGAGGAAGTTCCAATTGGAATGCTCAAGCACTTTTAGTGGATTAGCTTCAGGTTTACCTCCTTGCAAGAGCATTGAACATAGGATTGAGTTGGTGCCCATAATAGGTATGACTACTTGTCTACCATTCCACATGATTACAAGAGGAGAAATAAGTGTGCAAGGTCATGGAAGAGTATTCGAAGAAAGGCCTAGTTAAACACAACTATTCACCCTTTTCATCACCATTTTTTTTTCTGTCACATAGGAGACATAAATAATTGAAGAACTATGTCATCTAGGAGTATCTCGTAGTATGGAGAGGATTACCACTTATAGATTTTATTTGGGAACCAAAGGTCTAGTTTGTAAGTAATTTCTCTCATTGATCATTGCGGGCACTGATCTTTAGAAGGGGGAGAAAGTGTTAGATATTATTCATAACCTTTTATTCTTAAATTGAGAGGAATTTAGGAACAAATTCCTACAAACCACATTCCCCAAAAGCCATGGTTGATGATTGATTCTTAATCCTCCCTCTTAGGGTGCATTTCAACCATCTCTTGAATATCATTTCTTAAATCTAACATGCTCTTCCCCTTCAAGAGATCATTGTCCTTAATGATCAACTTTTCAACTCCCTAGGTGCTCTCGACTTGACTTAGATGTATGTGTGGATGATTTATGTGCTCATTCCCAAGAAAGAAGATGCCACATCCTAGAGCTCAAACAAATCTTCAACAAGTGTAGAGAATATTGAGATGTTTGAACCCAAAAAAGTTTTTGTTCATGGTACATCAAGGTAAGATCTTAGGCCATATTGTTTCTAAGAATGGAATATCAAAAAATGAGGACAAAGTAAGAGCCATAGCGGAGTTGTAGAGGCAAAGGAATGTTAAAGAGGTACAAGCCTTTATGGGCCACTATGCATATTAGTAGAGGTTCATCCACATGTATGCAATCATAGCTAAACCTCTTTACGCTCTGTTGATAAATTTTGAGTAGAACGACAAATGTGAAAATTCCTTCAATGAGCTAAAGAGATGTTTGTGCTCAACACCAATAATCGCCACTCTTTATTGGAATAAACCATTACATGTCCATGTAGATGCATCCAATTATGCAATACGATGTGCGCTAGCACAACCCATAGGTGAAGGAAATCTAGTTTTGCCTATAGCATATGCTAGGAGCGAACTAAACATACCTGAACGGAACTATACAACAATCGAAAGAGAAGGCTTAGACATGGTATATGTAGTGAAGAAGTTTAGACACTATCTATTGGCCAAAAAGTTCAAGTTTTTCACTGATCATCAAGCTTTATCATATTTGGTCAATAAACCTTGAAAAGAGGATGCTTACTAAGATGGTTCCTCTTATTAATAAAATACGACTTTGAAGTGGTTGTTAGGAAAGGCAACACCCACCTCAGGGTAGATCACCTTTCTCGCATCACTTCAAGAGAGTCAACGTAAGGAGTGTCCGATGAACTACCCAATGCTTATCTCTTCAATTTAGAAGTTGTTCCTAAATGGGAAAATAAGTTGATATTTGTCATAACCTTCAGACCCTCAAATAAGAATGTGAAAGCGAACAAATATGAAATTATAAAATCACAAAAATATCAAATATTGGTAAGAAGTATGTACAAACAAGATATAAAGGGTGTACTAGCTTGTTGTGTTGAGGAGGTGAACATAGTAGTTGGTTGCAACAAGCCCATGAAGGATTGCTAGGAAATTACTATTCTAAACGACTAACATTGCAAAATTTGAAACGCTTAGGAGTGTATTTGTTGATATATTTAGCTAGTGATGTGTGTGAGCACTCTAGGACTGCCAAGGAAAATTTTCCCCTCTTTTGGAGTTCCCCCCTTGTATATATGCCTATTACCCTAATGGGCTACTTATCTTTGTACATTCTCTTGGTAATACATTCAGTGTTGTTTTTTGTGCTCCAAGCTTCTTCTTCTTCTTCTTCTTCTTCCTTGTGTTGTTTCTGTGCTTCTGCAACACCCCTCCAATCATAGTCTTAGAATCGCATGAAATTTGATGAGCATACTTAGGGTGATCTAAGGTTACTTTGGCCTCGAATGCACTATCACAGTGCCTGTGCAGGCAATTTCATCTTTTAAAGCTAAAGATATGTAGAGGTTTCATTTCGCCAATATAAGCATCTCGAACTCATACAAGTTTAGAAAAACTTGACAAGGTAGTGTGTTTAACTTTTTGAGATACATTCATTTTTTTCCATCCAATATTTTAGTCACTGGCCATGGCTAAAAGAAATGATGTATTCCATATGTTAGATGTTGAGGATAAGTTGGATGTTACCAATTACCCATTATGGGCTTATATGTTGCATCATGTATTGGTTGCAAAAGCATTGTGGAATATTGTACAAGGTGTTGAAAAACGTCCTATTACACCTACAAATACAGTTACTGAAGGTGATGCAGATGGCGTTGAAGATGGTGATATTCTTCATGTTCATGTTCACGTTGCACCTTCTGTAGAGCAAATTCGTAGGGATGGTAGAGATGCTCAGGCACATGCATTGATAGCCTTGTCTGTCAAACGTGCCATTATTCCTCACATTCGCTCTTGCAAAATAGCAAAGGATGCTTGGGATACACTTACCACTTTATACCAAGGAAGGAATGAGGCTCGTGTTGCTTACCTCCAAAAACAGTTGGAGAGTGAGCACATGAATGAAGGAGAATTCATGGATAATTTTTTACAAAGATCAAAGATTTGAAGGAGAAGTTGATTTTTGCTGATGAAGTCTTGCTTAAGAGTTCACTTGTGCAGATTGTTCTAAATGGTCTTCCATATTCATATCAAAGCTTTTCTTCTACTCTTTGATTGCTAATGAAAGGAAATCCAAACTCTTTAACATTTGAGGAGTTAGTCCCTGTTATGTTGCAGGAAGATCAATCTAGGCAGAACAGATCCATTATGCATGTTGTAGATCAAGCTTTCCTGGCTAGTCAGAAGGGCAAAGATAAATGGAGCTCTTTTACTAGTAAGTAGAAATCTGCTAATTTTGCACAATCAAAGAAGGATGACAGAGATGAGAAGAAAACAGAAAAGAAGAAATTGTTTTGCAAATATTGTAAAGGAAATGATCATGTCATAAAGAGTTGTCCAAAACTAGCTGCAAAAGAGGCAAAGAAGAAAGCGGTTCGAATGGTTAGTGCAGAGGCCTCTACACCCAAAACAGAGTCTACTAATCTTGTGGAGAATTGAAGAATGGTCATTTACTACTATTTTCAATTATGACCCATTTTCACATGAACAATGTATGTCTACAGTAGACTCAGATGTCTGGAACTTTGATAGTGGGGCAACCAAACATATTACCTGACAGCATAGTTTCTTCACTTCACTTAATCTTGCCCCTACAGAGAATATTGTCACATGCACCAACAAATCCTCTTATCTTGTTATGGGAGTTGGTAAGATCATTATAACTACTCCTGATGGTAGTTCTTTTACATTGTCAGATGCTTTATGTGTGTCAAGGATCAAGAAAAATTTGTTATCAGTTTCAGCATTAGCCAAGATTGGCTTGGTTGTGAAATTTGTTGATGACAAATATGGAGTTCATGATCTATCAAATGGTGACATCATTATTGCTTATGGCATTTTATGTCATGGGTTGTATAGGCTCGTAGATTATGCAAAATCTATGAATGATTCAGCATGTGCAATTCAATATTCTCAAGCTATGTTGAATGCAAAGCTTTGGCATGCACGCTTTGGTAATTTGAATTTGGCTAGTTTTCTATGCCTACAGAAATCTAATATGGTGTCCTCTTTGCCCAAACTTGAAGCACCTGGTAAACATGTATATGAAGACTATATTTTGGGCAGACACCTTCTTTTGGGAGCTATCTTTACTTCATGACTTTCATCGATGATGTTTCTAATCATGCATGGGTATATCCATTGAAAGCAAAGTTTGAAGTGTTTATGTGCTTCAAGCAGTTTTTGCTTTTGGCTGAAAATTGTCAGCATGTAAAATGGGCACCCTCTGTTCTCATAGAGGGGGAAAAAAAAAAGTCTTCTAATTGTAATGCATTTCTGGCTAAACGTGGGCTAAAATATCAATGTACAGTGCCATATACACCTCAACAAAATGGAGTTTTTTAAGGAAGAACAAGTCACTTATGGAGATGGCGAGGTGTATGGTCAAGAGTGAGGCTTACCACAGTTTCTGGCTTGAGGTTGTTATGTGTGCAGCATATGTACTTAACAGGTGTCCCACTAAAGCATTGTAGTCTATCACTCCATATGAGGCTTGGCATGGTCGTAAGCCATCTGGTGCTCACCTGCATGTTTTTGGTTGTTTGGCATATGCATTAGGTCCTGAACAACAATGCATGAAATTGGAGGATAAATTAGTGAAATGAATTTACGTTATGTACAATTCTAAAAGCAAAAGCTATCGTCTATATCATCCATAGAAAAAACACATTTTGGTTAGTTGTGATGTTGTTTTTGTCAAAGATGTTATTCACCCATTACTTTCATGTACTAAGGAGACATCAATTAGCTCCAAAGACATGTATGACACTTTGCTACGTCTTTTTACAGGTGGACAATCTAGTGCTAGTGCTAATGAGGCAACTTCTCAACCTTTACAAGTTTCATGTGATGATGCAGATCATTCATGTGATGATGGAGATCATTCAATTTTTTTGCATATGATTGTTACGTTATGGTTGCCTCGAGTTTTTGTGATCAGAATGAGCCAGTTTTGTTTGATGAAGTATAAAATTCTAAAAAATTGGATGGTTGCTATGCAATTAGAATATGATGCTATCATGAAAAATGGTATCTGATCTTTACGTGACTTCCCTCCTGGCACGAAGACCATTGGCACTAAGTGGGTATACAAGCTGAAGCATAAGCCTGATAGAACAGTTTACATATATAAGGCTAGGCTTGTTGCAGAGGGTTATGCTCAGGAAAGAGGCATTGATTTTGATGAGACCTTTGCTCCTACATGCCGAATGACTATTTGTTTGTAGCATCTATACAGTTGCAACTAAGCAAGCACCATGTGCTTGATATGAAAAAAATACATGCCTACCTGATTACACATGGTTTTGAGAACAGTCCAACTAAGATCACCTTATATGTTAAGTGTGCAAATAATGTTCTTCTGATCATTGTTGTCTATGTTGATGACATGCTACTCACTGGTCCTTATGAGAAGCATACTGGTGATTTTAAGGCTGATTTGCATGCCTCATTTGAGAGGTCAGATTTGGGGCATTTGCACCATTATTTGGGCATTCAATTTATCCAAGTTCATGGAAGAATATCTTAATTGTGTGAAACAAAAGATATTGACACATTATTGGAGTGCTTTGACCTTGAAGAGTGCAAACCTATTGCCACTCCTATGGAGACAGGTTTACAATTGATTCTTCATGATGTTGGAGATGCATTTGATGCTATTCTCTATGAGCAGGCTCTTGGATGCTTGATTTACTTAGGCATTACTCAGCCAGATATTCAATTTGTTATTTCATAGATGAGCAGGTTTATGCATTGCCCAGGTCCTTATAAGAAGCATATTGGTAATTTTAAGGCTGATTTGCATGCCTCATTTGAGATGTCAGATTTGGGGCATTTGCACCATTATTTGGGCATTCAATTTATGCAAGTTCATGGAAGAATGGGTTCATGTCAAACAAAATATATTGACACATTATTGGAGTGCTTTGGCCTTGAAGACTGCAAACCTATTGCCACTCCTAGTTTTTGCTTTGCAAAAATTCTAGCACTTCCTACTTGGGGTAAAATTTACAATAATCATTGGTCACTAGGCCTTGAAGTACCTTCTCAACAAACCTCAGATCTTGTGGCAAATATGGAGATTGCTCCTTCTATTCCAAGAGTTCAATTTTGAAATACAGATATGACCACGAGCTTCCATGTGTTGGCGGATCATATGCCTAGAATTACTTCGCACATAGTTCCACAAAAGGGATTTTTTATGACTTTCCTGATTTTTTTTTTGTTCAAAATACAACTCTTTTGGTTGGTATCAAGAAGTTAAGGTTTGTTGAGAAGGGGTGTTTTTCTCCAAGGCTATACCCTTGAGGAAAAAAGGTGGTTATTACTCAAATGTAGGAATTACACATACATTAACTACATCTTGTATAAAAAGGGACATCATGGAACGCTCTTAAGATGCTTATACCCCCAAGAGACAAGGGGGGTCATCCAAGAGGCCCACCAGGGGATGGGGGTTGGACATCCCCCTAGGCACATCACAGCTAGTAAAATCCTAAACTAAAAATTTTGGTGGCCCACCCTCTTCAAGGAAACACATGAATGGGTAATGAAGTGTGGTGTATGTCAACGTTGCGACCCTCGCCCTTCAAGGAGGCACCACAGTCTGCTCATCACCTCCTTGGAATGGTAGCCATTCAAGCATTGGGGCATTGACTTCGTCGGACCTATTTACCCGCAAGACTAGCCACGGCAAGAAAAATACTTACTTTTGGCCATGGATTATGCTGCTAAATGGGCCGAGATGCAAGCTACTCAGGACTATTCTACATCTATTGTTTCTCGATTCTTGTTTGAATTTATCCTAACCAGATTTGGTTACCCCTTAATAACATCAGATCATAACACATGTTTCATCAACTCCGTAATTCATGATGTCTTTCCAAGGTACAAGATCCTGCATAGAGATTCTTGCGCATATTACCCATGTGCAAATGGCCAATCAGAGAGCACAAACAAGATGGTAATCAACTTGCTAAGGAAGGGATGTTATCTAAGTCCAAAGACTTGGGGAACCACCTACCTAGGCATGGTATGGGCCTACCATACTGCACCAAAAGAAACTGCTCGGTATTCACCCTTCCAATTAGTCTATGGAATTGCCCCTCTTATGCCAATCGACCTCTTAATCGGGTCTAAGAGAGTGAAACAAGGATATGAATGCCGATTGTTAATTACCACTGATATGGTGGCCTCCTTACTAATTGCATTAACTCGACTAGAAGAATTTCATGAAGAAGCCCGCTTGAGGTTAGAACACGCGCAAGGGAAGAGAAAGGCAAGGCATGATTAAATTATGTGGCCCTCCAAATTTCAAGCAAGTTCATTGGTACTCGTCTACAATCAACCAAACATGCACAACAAAAGGGCAAATTCGTGCTAGTCTCGGAAGGGTCATATAAGGTACTAGTACTATTGATTCAAGGAGCATCTCACATAGCAAAGGATAAGCCTTTATCTCTAGTAAATATTTCTAGGCTCAAATTATACCACACATAAAGACAAAAAAACCATTTTTATATATCTCAATTTTGGGTGAAAAATAGAAATCCAAGAAAAACCTATCGAGCTTTCTCTTCCGATCCTTGAGTCTAGATTAGAATCTATCTTTACCCCTCTTTTTTTATTCGTAATTTTATTTTGTCCACTCTAGGGCAGACCGAACTTTGGAAGTGGGCCTTGTACATCCAGTAGATGTCCTTAGTATCGAATTATCACAAAAAGTGCCTTGATTTTGGATTCATTTTGGAATAATTCCGGCACTCATGGTGCTATTCAATGGACAAAAGGTTTGAAGCAAATGGTGGCATCTAGTCTGGAGAATTGGGCCTATGGATTCCAAAAGCAAAAGTCAATCTGGACCAGTATTCGTCCAAATGTCATTTCATGCCTATCAATATTCCAACTAAATATAAGTATTTTCATGCAAGCATTAACTCCATTTGACAGTTATGTTGCCTGCATAAGGTCACCATCTATAATGCCCTTCTTCAGGCACAAATCCAAGATCTCAATATAATTCCCTCATATGAATGGATAGATCGGGCGATCGAAGCTATCATGGCAAGATGAAGCAAGAAAGATCAGGAGCACCTGGATCAATGGGAGAACACCCAGTACATAAGGAACCTTCACTAGACAAGAAAGGATTTATCTCGAACCAAGGGAAAAATCAGGACATAAAGACATATTGGGGGGGGTAATGCAAACTGCCAAGACAAGTAGATGCACCCATACATAGAGATACCTCGAGAGAACAAAGAACCATAGGATACTAGAACTAATCTTTATACATTGGAAGCACAAAACAATATGTCATTTTCAAGATAACATTACACATGAGATACATCAAGGCATATGCTATGCAGAAGCATGCACATATAGTATTTCCATGTTACATGAGAAATAGTATCACACAAGAGCTGGTAGATGCAGTGGGAAAATAGAATTGTAGGGTGAATAAAGTGGCCATGAAGGTAGAAGATTTTAGCATGTTCATTGGCGAGGCTATAAGAGGCACATCAGAGAAGGTTAAGAAATAGGCAATAGGATATCTGATGATTCTAGTAGGATTAGAGAAGCTTCCTATAGGGTTGAACAGGAAGCCAACTGTGTAAGCAATGATTGATGAGTGTTGGTTGGGAAGAACGAAGGTTGGCATCTCGGCATCGTGAAAAGTGGAGAATGCTCAGAAGGATGGACAACAACTAATGACACAAGCATCAACATTGAGAAGAAGAAGGCAGCTATCAGATATAGACTCTCAAAGCATGGAGGTTGTCATGGTTTGGGCTCTGAGTGGTCTACACATTAGATATTAGTGTGTCATCAGGGAACCACAAGAGGTCAGCACTCGTGAGGTGGTGATCTTATGGAAGGTTGATGTGTTACCTCCTTGGTCTATTCATACAGAACTGACTCTACTACAGACCCGAGCTATACAGTTACCCCTAAATGGTGTAAGTACAAGGAATTGGTTTCCCAATCTTGCGCTATTTGGAATTGTTTCATGAAAGATCTACCAAAATCATCTCATAGACATGGTTCTTCCCAAATTCGCATATGGAAAAGGTGTGTTCAAACTCTATGCCACAAGTCGTGAGAATGATGCCTTCTAACAATCCTAGAGCTTTCTCTATATGTCCATTTTCCATTTGCAACTTCATTCTAGTTGAAAATAAAGCTTATTTGCCCCAATGTTTCAATAAGGAAGTTGTGATAATGGCGGCTCCTAATCCTAAGTCAAGGATTGCCTTCATCGTGATGCTTGATAGATGATAGGGAGATAGATGTTTTCTTCTTCTCCTTCACTCATATGTCCTATCTTGGCTATGGGTATCTCTAGTAATTTTCTTTGTGATCCTATCTGAGAGTGGGAATTAGCAACTTCTGATAGTTGGTTTGCTACTCTGGTTTGACTTGAGTAGTTATTCGAAAGTGAGGTGACACTACACTTTAGAGTTCTTAACTATTTTCATGATCCTAGATAGAATTGATTCTTCATTTCCAATCATTATTGTGGGAGCTCTCACCTGAATAGAATTTGATTCCCAAGGGCATGTGAAATGGGGCAATTCCTATAAGGAATCGGATTCAATGTCTAGTCATTTGCAGGATTGCACACCTTCTTGCTCTCCTTATATAGAGAGAATTTCTTGAGGAAATTGATCATGAATATCGTCTACTTATTGAATTAAAGGAGGATCTCCTCTCTCCTTGGCCCATTTCTCATCTTGTATTTCCCTTAGGAACTCTTGGGAGTACATATTTATAGAGGAAGTAATTCCATTATCCGCAGAGTTAGGAACAAAATCTTCCTATGGAGGTAAGATTTTTCTCTCACTTCTGCTATCTTGAGTATTTGGTGTTGCTAGGGTTTGTGGTTTAGCCACTAATTTCTCTAACCTCTCCAATAGTCCTTGGAAATGTAATTGTGGTTTTACAAATTTTTTCTAATTGAAAAGACGACTTGCATCAAACATAGTCTAAGCAAATTCTACCATTTTTGTACATAGCTATATCCTTTCAATAGCATTTATCCAACTCAGCTACATTTGGCCCTTTTGTGAAGTCAAGCTTGGTAGGCCTTAAGCATCATTTCCAAGCCTTCTAGAGTAGGATATGCTAAGACCGATCCTGTGTAGGGGTGAGGTGGGATGGATGGTGGGGTGTGAAGTGGTATATTGGATAGTGGGGGTTTCTATGAGAGATTCTGAGAAGAGAGTTCTACTATTTTTGTTTTTGTCTCCTTAAGGATCTCTTCTAGATCACTCAATTTTCTAGTCCATTGCATTTTCATCCTTTCATAGCTATCCTTCCAAGTCCTAGTTCACTTTTTACTAGTGCCTTTTGATTTGTTACCCTAAGATTTCTTTTCCTGCTTCATGTCTAAGGACTTTTGTAAAGCTTGAGCTCCAGAGACTACTTGTATAGGGGTAACATTAGTCGCACTTC
Organism: Ceratopteris richardii; assembly: GCA_020310875.1. Lineage (NCBI taxonomy): Eukaryota > Viridiplantae > Streptophyta > Polypodiopsida > Polypodiales > Pteridaceae > Ceratopteris > Ceratopteris richardii. The sequence goes on along the minus strand of CM035411.1, from coordinate 146,002,431 downwards.
CATTGGGATCCACAACAAAGACAATTACATTGATCAAGATAATCTTTTGAGCATTGACTAGATTCTTAGGACATTCTCTGAGGAGATGTTACTTTCCACAATCAAGATAAAAACCTTGAATCACTACAGATTGAGGTTGCACTGGTGGAAGAAGTAGACATTCACAAATAAAATGATCTCTCTGACATCTATAGCATGGTCCTTTGGGTCCTTGAGGCCTACATTGTCCCAATTCAGGTCTAGGTCTAGGTTTCATGTACATTACCTGAGTGTAGTCAACCTTCCAACAAGTTTCCATCAATGGTGTATGGTAGTGATAAGCCTCGTTATGCTTTGGGGATTCAATTTAATAAACTAATGGGATATCTCCATGTGTGGAATCAAAACTTTGAGCATTATGATCACTTTTTGAAATTATTGGAGATACCATCTATTACCTATGTACTAGAATAAATCCACTACTGGGTTCTTGAGATGGTCAAGGGTCTGTATTACAGAGGCCCTATGTTTATTTTCCCAGATGAATACTCACTACGTAGAACTACTCATCAACTTACTTTGGTTATCCATCAACAAACTTATAAATAGTAATCCTATCACCAGACTTTCCACATCAAGCGAAATACTTCATCGCGACACAGTATATTACTCAATTACACAGTATAACATGACTTCTCCACCTACGATCGACGCGCAACCACAATTAACTTATAACTTCACCAGCAAACTATTATGCAGATAACATCACCGGCATAACTCAATACTCAAAAACAGTAAACGATCACTACACCAGGATAAGTATTCAAGCAAGCATGCATAAAAAATTTAAAGATTTCAGCAGCATTTTGGGAAGTAAATTGATTATTTGATCAAAAATTAGAGTTCTATACATGTGCTTTAGCAATACATGATTGCTTGCAAGTAAACTTAGGGCACTACACACACTTATTTTTATTTTTATCCTTTTGGTGCTTCATTAAAACATGCTACCAAACTACTTTGCAACTTAAACAAAGGTGCTTAAGTTATATATAGTTCAAGCATTCATGCATGCATGCATGAAAATTATATAGTTATGCTACATGGTGATTAATGCATGAGAAGGAGAGTTATGGAAGAAAATATAGATAAAATATATCTTATCGCAAGTTGAAGGAATCCATGTGCTTGATGCAAAGATTCTATAACAAGTGAAATCACTCAATTTGGACCAAAGGAAGCGAAGGAGCTCCAAGCTCCATGCAGAGGAAGACAAATAGTGTGCATGTAGGCAGTTTATTCCATATCTAAGTTCTCTAGTGCCAAAATTGGGTTTATATAGGTCTCTATAACTTAAAGCTCCTACATCAAGATAGAGGATATGAATAAATGGCACACTTGAGTGTGTAGGCACTATCTGGGAGTGGGCTTGGTGGCATTCATGCTATTGACACTCGTACCTATGTGGCATTTGTGCAAAGGGCCCTCTTGGGGGGGGGGGGGGGGCTTTTGGGCTCCTTTGAGGGGGACTCAAGCTTCTCTTTTTTTTATGATGAACCCGAGTCTCTATTTTCGAAATGCCTCCCAATGAACTCAAGGCTTTGAAGATGAACATGACGACCTATCCACATAAAAGTGGTGAAAATTCTCACACCCAAGTCTTCTAAAATTGTGCTTTGATACCAAATGTAGGACTTTTTCCCTTAGTTCCTCTCAAATTAAGAACAAAAAGGTTGTGTGAGTGCACATAAGATGGCCTCTATAGATTGATGTCTAACATGGTTAGCTCATTGGATTCCTAGCCAAGAGGTCATGAGTTTAATTCCCTATGGATACAATAATTTGGATGGAATAAATAATTTGAAGTTCAAGAGAAGCATTGATATGTTAGATTTAGATTTAAGCTTCTTTTTTTGGGGGGAGGAGTGTTAAAAATCAAGCCTTAACCTTAGATCCAAGGATAGTATTTATGTATGATAAGTGGTCCTATGATTTGAAGGCTTCAAGGCATGAATTTTAGCTACCTAAGAGGTTCAGCCACTTTCACATCTATATATGTATGAAATCAAGTCTTATGCATATCTTTACGACCCCCTACTCACTTTCTAAGATATTTTAGAGCAATAGTAGGATGCTTCAAGAAACATCCCTATTAAGCTAGATCCTTGCTAGATTCCCTTCCACTTTAGGTAAATCTTGCTCATCACGTGTGTATGCAGTGAGTTGGTTTCCTAGCTTTTGCATGCATTTGATGTATCTTCTTCTTCTAATATCAATTTTAGGTCATTACACTTTTTTGGTTTCTTATTGTGTATCAAATTCTATAAATCTAAGATTTTTTCCTAAGTGAACATTGAGTGAGGTTGAAAATAATAAAGGTATATCTATGCACATAGGTATAAGGCTACAACAATAGATAGTTTGTCTTGTAGAGGGCAATATTTGAGTAGAAAAAATGAATGGGATTGATTTAAATCCCATTGGTTAGATGAGAGGTTGTGCAAAAAATCATGCTTGGATTTTGGTTGAATTTTGATGTTGATGCAAATTAGAGATTTTTGGTCATTATTGTTGACGGGAGAGAAATTGGAAGAATAAGTAGTGAGTCAGATTTCTAAAGGTATGCTGAATCGGAATGTTGTTGAATCAGAATGCTACTGAATAAGATGTTGCTGAATTGGAATTTTGTTGAACAAGATGTTTCTTACTCAAAATTTTAATAAGCAGTTACAAAATTAGTTAGGCATTGATGTCATGTGATTATGTTCGTTGTTTTTTGTTCGTGTGAGTAGGTCTTTTAGAGTGTAGATTGTATTCGTGATAGACGAGAGTATCTATCCAAGAGCCAGTGCCCATGGCACAACCACCTCTGAATCCTAGAGTAAAAGCAACACACTTTGGAGGAGGATCAAAGGAAGATACTAATTGTCACATTTCTCAATTTGAAATAAATTGGACAACAAATGGATATCCAACAATATATGGTGATGCCATTAAATTACAACGGTTTGCAGCCACATTGGAAGGAAGAGCCATGAGTTGGTTCAGCCAATATGGAATTGCTCATTTTGCTACTTATGATGCACTAAGGCTAGAATTTTTACAAAGATTTAGAAGAGAAAAGACTCCCTAGGATGTTTTGAGGAATTTGAGAGCAATTAGACAAAAGAACATGTGAGTGAAGATTATGCTCAAAAATTTAGAATTTTAATGGAACGATTACAAGGCAATGAGAGACCTATCGACGAGATGTTGGTGGGTTATTTCCTAAAAGGATTAAGGAGTAGCATTAATGCAAAAGCTAGTGTTGACATAGCTAATGGATTTTGATGTATTAGTGTTAGCCATTGCTAGAGTAGAAAGAAGATTTGGTAGAACAAAGAAGAAATATAAGAGTTCCTGTTCTGATGAAGAATCCAATTAGCATCAGAATCAGAGAAAGATACGACTGATTTGGAATCAGAGAGCGAGGATGAAGAGGCAATGGTACGAAGGCATCGCAAACAAAAAGGGAAGTAGAGTAAAGAGGAAGCTTTGATCAACCGATTAAAGAAGCATGGATACTCAATAATTGCACCTAAGGACAAAAGGTATTGCGAAGCTTCGGGTTATACCAACATTCACTTGTAGTATGTCAATACCTTTTGTCCTTAGGTATATACTGTAAGTCAATGCTGGTATAACCCTAAGCGTAGAGGGAAAATTTCAAGACAAGATAATAGAGGTTATAATGAGGTTGCAGCGAATCAGGCCACTCTGATTCAAGGACATGGTGGTTTTCAAAGGCAACAACAAGGGAGACCTCCATGGAGAGATCTGGGAAATCAACAAGGTCAACAACAGGGAAATCAACAAGGATGACCAGCTAGAGTGATGTCATGTGGGTATTGCTCTATACCAGATCATTTGATTGGTCCTAATTGTCCTTTATGGATTAAGCATAGAGAGGAAATAGGTATACCAATTCTTTGGTATAATCAGAATAACCAGCAAGGGAAGCAGCAGTAATAGGCTCAGCATGTTGCTCATGCGAATGTTATCATAATTGACTTATTAGATCAAGAAGTTCACACTGATCCAAGTGCGAGTACATCAAGAACCTCAAAAAAGGATCATGAGGATCAATGGAATTGTGACTGTAGACAATGTGCCATGATAAAGGAGGTGGAAGTTTTGGCAGTAACAAGATCCAAAAATAAAGGTCCTATTGATTGGCATGAGCAAAGGCAGATTTAGGATGAAGTACAAAAACAGATCCAATAGGATCACCAAAAGCAAGATAAAAGTCAAATTTTATTGTAGAATGTTGGGAACTTAATGCACATTCATAAACCCAAGAAACATTATGGGATGAAGACTTGGACAATGACTTGTTTGAGGTAATTATTAACTCTCCTTTATAGTTATCCTTGGATCACTTGTTATCCTTAGTACCAACTTTTACATAAAAATTGTTGAAAAGGCTGGTTGGTCAACAATGAGAACTAGCAGCTACATAGATACCTTGAACATCAGCCAATAGTATTGATCCAACTAATGTGGACTTTGTAGTATCAATAATTCAGGCACAATATAAGCAATGATGATTTTAGGAAGTTTTGTTCGATGGTGGTTTAGAAGTGAACATATTACCTGAACACATATTTAAGGAAACGAGGAATGGGGCTCTAGCTCCAGCACCTTTTCAAGTTAAGATGGTGGATCAAACACGAGTTCAACCCTTGGGTATTCTGAAGCAGCAGTAGATAGTAATTCCAAGAATGTCATTTATGGTTAATTTTGTGGTAATTAGAATGTCTGAATCTACTTATCCGTATGAAATGTTGCTAGGGAGACCATGGTTCAGGTTGGCCAAGTTAAAGCGAGATTGGGGTTTAAATGTGGTTGTTATCATGAAGGGTAAAGTGGAATTTCAATTTTTGGAAGATCTAGTTTCTTTGTTAAAGGATTATATTGATGTATTTGCTTGGGATTATTCACAAGTGAAGGGCATAGATCTAGATTTACATCAACACAGGATTAATTTAAAAATAGATGTAGTTTTGGTTGTGCAAAATAGGTACCAAATGAATCCAAATTTTGCAAAACATGTTAAGGGGAAATTGACAAGTTATTGGAAATTGGATTCATTAAACCGGTTAATCAAGTAACATGGTTATCTCCCATTATTGTTGTTCTGAAAAAGAATGTGAAATCGAGGATTTGTGTGGGTTATAGAAAATTAAATGCAACTACAATTACAGATCCTTTCCCAATGCCATTTTCTAACGTGGTCTTGGATGTTGTAGTTGGACATGAAGCGTATAGCTTTCTAGATGGATTTTCTGACTATAATTAGATTCGTGTTTCTAAAGAGGATCAACACAAAACAACATTTATTACAAAATTTGGTGCATATGTGTTTACACTCATGAGCTTTGGATTAAAAAATGGACCACCTTCATTTAATTATGTGGCACATAAAGTTTTTGAGCCTTATTTGAAGATTTTATGCACGTCTTTGTGGACAACTTTTTCATATTTGGAAAAAAGGTACAACATATGCTGCATATGAAATCTTGCTTTGACATATGCAAAAAAATCAATATGGTGTTAAATCTATTCAAGAGTGTCATTACAGTGAAGAGTGGTATTTTATTAGGCCATGTTATCTCAAGAGAGGGGATGGCTATTGATATTAAGAAAATTGAAGCTATTAGGATAGCTAAAGCTCTGGAAAATGTGAAGTAAGTAATGAGCTTTGTAGGTCAAATTAAATGGCATGCTAGATATTTGAGGTACTTGGCTAATATCTCATTACCTTTGATGCATTTAACAAAAAAAGTTGTTCATTTGGTGTGGGTTGAAGCTCAAGAGAAGGCTTTTCAATTATTAAAAAAGATAGTTTCAATAGCTCCAATTTTGTAGCCGTCGGATTGGTCGTTACCTTTTCATATATTTGTAGATGCATTGGATGTAGCAGTAGGAGCATTGTTCATGCAGCAAAAAGAAAAAGGATGGTATAGACCAATTTATTATGCGAGTAGATTATTGTCTTCAACAGAAAGGAATTATTTGGTTACTGAATGTGAGGCATTGGCAATGGTATACATGTTGAATAAATTTAGGCATTATTTGTTGGGTAATAAAGTGGTTTTTCATGTAGACCATCAGGCTTTGGTATATCTTATGAAGAAGCCTTTGTTGACAGGAAGATTGGCAAGATGGATGCTTTTATTACAAGAATTTGGTTTTGTAATTGTTCAAACTCTAGGTAAAGAGCGTGCCATGGCTGATTATTTCAGTTGATTAGAATCAGGAGAAGCACCAGTGGGAGTGAATGATGAGTTTTTTTATTCAGAGTTATTTAATGCTCAGATTACTGACCCTAATTCTTGGTATGACCAATTGTTAGCATTTCTAACATATGGAGTATTACCTCCATAGTTTACACCTGATCAGAGAAGGAAGTTTGCTTTGAAGAGTAGGCCATATTTGGTAATAGCAGGTGCATTATATAAAAAAGGGGTGGATCAGGTAATTAGAAGATGTGTGCTAGATTTTGAGCAATGAGTTGTTTTGCAGGAAACACATTTAGGAGCACTAGGACGACATCTATCAAGGGATATTACAAGTAAAAAGATTCTACAAGCTAGGTTATGGTGGCATACAGTATTAAAGGATGCTCATGAATTTGCCAAAAGGTGTGTCATTTGTCAGAAAATAGGTCAACCAAGTAATTTGAATAGAATGATGGATCATCTAGTTTTGCCATTAGATCCGTTTCAAAAATGGGGAATGGGTTTTGTAGTCCTATTAAGCCAATTACTCAACATGGAAATAGGTATATTCTAGTGGCAATGGATTATTTCACAAAGTGCATGGAAGCAGTAGCACTTAAGGATAACAGGGCTGCTAGTGTAGCAAAGTTTCTCTACCATAATATTATGACCAGATTTGTGTGTCCGGTAGAATTGGTGAGTGATAAAGGTGCTCATTTTCTCAATGAAATCATTTTTGAATTAACAAGAACACATCTGATTATGCACAAAAAGTCTACAACTTATCATCCATATGCAAATGGTCAAGAGGAAAGCACCAATAAAACTTTATTGAGGATTCTTTAAAAATTAATTCATGACAATCAAAAAAATTGGGATTTGTTCCTAGATTCAGCATTGTGGTCGTTTTGAATAGCTTTTAAGGTAACTACTGGAATGAAACCATTCAAATTGGTATATGGTTTAGAAGAAGTGGTTCCATTGGAGTTTGTGGTTCCAATGGAGTTTTTGGTTCCAAGTTTGCATGTAACAATAGAAAAGATGTATGAAAAGTTATCGGTCAAGCATATGATTAAGTATTGTCTACAATTGGAGGAGGACCATTTAGTTAGTGCATATATAATGGAGGTGATCCAAAGAAGGAGACAAGGTGTTGATATATTTAGGTAGTGATTTGTGTGAACACACTAAGACTATCGGGGCACTTTTTTCCCTCTTTACGAGGGTTTTTTTCCCAACTTGTGTATACACCTATAACCCTAACAATTTACTTATCTTTGTACATTCTAGTGGTAATACATTCAGTATTGTGTGTTGTGCTCCAAGCTTCTTTTTCTTCCTTGTGCTGTTCGCATGCTTCCGTAGACATCTAATCCAACAATTGGTATGAGAGCAGATTGCCACTTCATCTAGGGTGTCATCTAGTCTCAAAATCGTACAAAATTTGGTGAGCATACTCATGATGTTTTAGAGATCAAAATAGCTTTGTTCTGTCATGCCAAGATCACGATCTGAGCTCATTTTGGCCTTCGAATGCTCTATCGCAGCACTTGGGCAGGCTATTTCTTCTTTTTGTTCCAAAGAAATATACCAATTTCGGTTTGCCAGTATAAGCATCTCAAAGTCTACTACAGGTTTAGCAAAACTCATTAGGGTACTTTTGTTCAACTTTTTCAGATACAATTATTTTTCTGTGTCAGGGTATTTTAGTTAGTGACCATGGTTGAAAGAAATGATATATTTCATATGTTGGTTGTTGAGGATAAGTTGGATGGGACGAATTACCCATTGTGGGTTTATATGATGCGACATATATTGGTTGCAAAAGGACTATGGAACATTGTGCAGGGTGTTGAAAGACGTCCTATTGCACTTGTGAATACAGGTATTGGAGCTAATGGAGATGGTATCGAAGATGGTGATATTCTATAGATTCCTATTTGTGCTACAATTTCTACTGTACCTAATGCAGAGCAAATTCATTGGGATGGCAGAGATGCTCAGGCACATGCATTGATAGCCTTGTCTGTCAAACATGCCATTATTCCTCACATTTGCTCTTGCAAAACAGCTAAGGATGCTTGGGATACACTTACCACATTGTACTAGGCTAGGAATGAGGCTCATGTTGCTTACCTCCGAAAATAGTTGGAGAAGGAGCATATGAATGAAGGCGATTCGATGGACAGTTTTCTAACAAAGATCAAAGACTTGAAGGGACAATTGTTTTCTACTGATGAGGATATACCAGATAGCTCACTTGAGCAGACCATTTTGAATGGTCTTCCTGATTCATATCAGAGTTTTGCTTCTACTATTCATTTGATGATGAAAGGCAATCCAAATGCCTTGTCATTTGAGGAGTTACTTTCTGTTCTATTGCAAGAAGATCAGTCTAGGTAGAACAGGTCTACTATGCATGTTGTAGATCAAAATTTCCTGGCTAGTCAAAAGGGTAAAGGTAAATGGAGCTTATCTACTAGTAAGCAAAAATCTGCAAATGTTTCACACTCGAAGAAGGAAGACAAAGATGAGAAGAAATCAGAAAAGCAGAAATTGTTTTGCAAATATTGTAGAGCAAATGATCATGTCATTAAGAGATTTCCAAAACTGGCTACTAACGAGGCAAAGGAAAAGGAGCCTTGAATGATTGTTGTGTTGATATATTTAGGTAGTGATGTGTGTGAACACTCTAGGACCGCCAAGGCACTTTTTTCCCTCTTTAGGAGGTTTTTTCCCCTCGGCTTGCATATATGCCTATTGCCCTAATGGGCTACTTATCTTTGTACATTCTCTAGTAATACATTCAGTATTGTGTGTTGTGCTCCAAGCTTCTTATTCTTCCTTGTGTTGTTCATGTGCTTCCGCAGACGTCTATCTCCAACAATTGGTATCAGAGAAGGTCGTCGCTTCATCTAGGGCACCATCAACATTCCTCCGTTTGCAGTCTCAGAATTGCACGAAATTTGGTGAGCATACTCAACGTGTTTTTGAGATCAAAACAGCTTCGCTTTGTCATGCCGAAATCACGATCTGAGCTTGTTTCAACCTCTGAATGCACTATCACAGTGCTTGTGTAGGCTATTTTCTCTTTTTGTGCCAAAGGTATATACCAGTTTCTGTTCGCCAATATAAGCATCTTGAAGTCTGCTACAGGTCTAGCAGAATTTGTCCGGGCAATTCTGTTCAACTATTTGAGATACAGTCAATTTTTTGCATCAAGGTATTTTAGTCACCGACCATGGCTAAAAGCAGTGATGTATTCTATATGATGTCTATTGAAGATAAGTTGGATGGTACCAGCTACTCGTTATGGGCTTATATGATGCAACATGTGTTGGTTGCAAAAGGACTATGGAACATTGTGCAGGGTGTCGAAAAACGTCCTGTCACACCTTCAATTGTTACAACTATAGGTACTGAAGCTGATGCAGAAGGTGTCAAAGATGGTGATATTCTGCATATTCCTGTTCATGCTGCGGTTTTTGTTGCATCTATTGTAGAGCAGATTTGTTGGGATGGCAGAGATGCTCAAGCACATGCATTGATAGCTTTGTCTATCAAACGTGCCATTACTCCTCACATTCGTTCTTGCAGAATAGCTAAGGATGCTTGGGATACACTTACCACATTGTACCAAGCTAGGAATGAGGCTCGTGTTGCTTACCTTCGAAAACAGTTGGAGAGTGAGCACATGAATGAACGTGATTCTATGAACAGTTTCCTAGCAAAGATCAAAGACTTGAAGGACCAATTGGTTTCTGCTGATGAGGTTATACCACATAGCTCACTTGTGCAGACCGTTTTGAATGGTCTTCCTGATTCATATTAGAGTTTTGCTTCTACTCTTAGGTTAATGATGAAAGGCAATCCAAATGCCTTATCATTTGAGGAGTTAGTCTCTGTTCTGTTGCAAGAAGATCAGTCCAGGCAGAACAAGTCCATTATGTGAGTTGCAGATCAAGCTCTCTTGGCTAGTCAGAAGTGTTAGTCGGTCGTCGGATTGGAAGTTGTAAAGACAAGTTGTAAAGACTGAATCTTTTTAGATTCAGCACGGGCAAAAGGTGGTTACCAAGATCTTTGTAATTTTTATAAGTAATGAAAAAAGACACTTCAGGACGTTTCGGGGAATCACCAGACTGTCTGTCTGGGTGATTTATCTGCACGTACTATAGTGTGTGGTTTTTGCATAATTCGAGTACTCTGAGTATCCTCTAGTGTGTTAATCTTGTATGTTATCAGTACCGTTCTAAGTGTGTTTACAGAACGTTCGTCGGGATCACCAGACTATCTGTCTGGGTGATTACCTGTGATGATACTGTGTGTCGAGTTGGGTAATTTGGAGCATCTTGTCTCATTTCTGTTTGTTCGTTATCGATACTTATTCAGGTGGTAGCTATAGAGACGAACGATCGCCATTCTGTGGTTTGGGCGAGTCTTCCACGAAGTTCTGGTTGGACTGGTCTACTAATTTTGTGTATAGCAGTCTGTAAGTTATTCGATGAAGTCGGTGTAGTTATGTAGTTTTCTGAGACTCTGATTCGTATTGTGTTGCCTACGGTGTTGAGGTATGTCGTCGTGCGGTAAAGATTAAACTACAGTAAGGGTCTTCTTAAGTTACGTACTGACCCTCCAGTACCGTGTGTCTGAAACTGTTGAGTTCTCGGTGTCTGCGGTTCTGTCTGTTTGTTGTACCTATTCGGTAAAGGTTGAATCATTGCTATCGTCTCTAGTAATTTAGTAAGTTATGTGTGGAACAATATAACATCTTAGCGTATCCGGTACACTTTGAACGAGTTGATCGTGAACTGTAAGTTTATAAGTGTAACAGAGTCTTGATAGTGTTTTGAGCATCAATGTATTGTGGTGTGTGAAGTGGTTAGTTTGGGAACCAAGTATAGGGCCTCTGTCTAATAGACCCCTTCCACTCCCAAGAACCCACTAAATGTTTAAACGCACTACTGACAGTTAGTAGTCACAGCGTTTAACACTGGCGCCGTCTGTGGGAAGGTGGCACTTAACATTAGAAAGTGACACCAGTGTATTGTAAATCGATTGTGGATAGGTAACAGTAGATTTTAAATCAATGGTAATAGTACGCAAGTAGTACAAAACATGATATATGCCGGTTACTCGATCCGATGAGTCATATTTGAAGTATCGACAGCATTGGGCACCTAGCTTGCTCAAGATGCCTCCAGGAGAAAGAAGCGTAGATAGGTTAAACCCAGTTGCCAAGGAAGTGAAGAACGTTAGTAGTGATTCCGATCATATTCCGGTAGAGCGTACCACATTTCTGACAGATTTCGGTGCGATTTTGGCACAGTCTGTCGAAGATATAGTAACTCCAGAGCCTACCAGGACGCAGCGTGAAGTTAATTTAATACCAGTAGGTCACGATTCGAATTTGTTTACGGATAGAGACGCCTTGGTCCAAGAAATCGATGAAGGAGGAAAAACACCTTGTTTTGGTGAAATTTCGACACCTTCCGGTGTTATTTCGGTACCAGTTGCTGAGAATTCACAACTTTCCAGTGACGATTTACCAATTCTTGGTGAATCTTCAGTCCAGTCGCCGCTATTGGGAGTAAGCTTTCCTACATTTGATATCAAGAAGGAAGGTAGTTTGTTCGAAGCCAAGATTCAAAACATACTGGACAACATTATTGTACCGAAAGGTACACAGGTTGACAATACAGACTCGATAGTTCAGAAATTCAGCCTCAGGATACAGAAGATATTCACAACACAACCACCAGCACGATGAACGGACAACAACAACAACAACAACAATAGCTATTTCCACCCCGGCCTACTCCAACAGGAGTAACATACACCAAATTCGGTGGATTTCTCGGTGATGACCCAGATGCTCATGTACGCACATTTGAGATAAGTTACGCAGTGCTCAATCATCCACCTGATCCGGCGTATAAAGCTATTGTGTTCCAATCTACATTGGTTAACGAAGCAGCCAGATGGCTTACAGAATATGATATTAACCATTTCGGCACCTATAATGCAGTAAGGAATGCATTCTTGCAAAGATTCAGGCTAAAGAAGAATCCAGCCAAAATTTTCGACTACCTGCAAAACAATAGATAGAAGATAAATCAAACAGTACATGAATATGCCACCCTATTCAGAACTCATCTGAGGCAATTACCAACAGCACATGCCAACTTGCCAGATGACGTTATCACTCAATGGTTCATCAATGGTTTGAATCCGCAACTTAAACAGATCATGATGATACGCTGTGTGGGAGCTATGACACTAGATGCGGTGATTGCAATGGCTTTGCAGCTGGAAAACAAGGTTGGAGGATTTACAGAAGACTTGGAATGGTTAAAAGCAAATAAAAATGTTGTAGAAGATTTGACCAGACAGATGTACTGCACCACATGCAAGAATTTGGGGCACACTAGTGCCATTTGTGCGCTTAATGAGTTGTTTTGCGCTATCTGCAACACGACCGGACACTCTATCAAAAATTGTGCATACAACGCCAAAGTACAGGGACCGGCAACTGTCAATGCTATCATTCAAGAACTAGGATAGCCTGCCAATCATTATGTACCTCCGCAAATGAGAAACAACCAGCAGCAGGGATATCGAAATTACAGAGGATAGAGAAATAATAACTACAATGCAAACCGTTGGCAGGCCGGACCAGCACAGAAAAACACTAATTTAACACTACCATGCTTCCATTTTTGTGGTGAATTTAGCCACATTAGAAGATTTTGTAAAGATGCAGCTGAGTATGATTAGAGAAAGAAGGAACATCAAAACCCAATGACTAATATGGTACAAATCACACGAGTAGAAACGCAAGCTGCAGTGATTCAGACCCGATCCGGTAAGCAACTGCAACCAGCAGCAGAAGTATTTGAACCAGGCATGCGTGAACAACAAAGGATGTATGATAAGGCCAGTCAATGGACCACCGCCGAACCTCCAGTATTCCCAGATCTTATTCCGATGACCTAGACTCCGTTACCCAAGGAAGCAACACAAAAACAAGATTCTACTCCAATAGCAGGCATGTCATCTTCGACAGGCGCATCATCTTCAGGATCGATGGAAAATACAATTCAGCCACATCAGGCATGGTAAATTTTGTCTAAGGCTTCCATTACTCTTCCCCTTGGGCAATTGCTTGCACTAGTACCAAAAATCCGCCAGCAATTTCAGCAACAGTTTAGTACTGAGTCTGCCTGCATTCCAGCAACAGCGACAGTGCAACTGGAATCTGATTCTACGGTCGATCATTCAGTTTCTTTAATCACGGTATGGTATAAAACCCATAAAATCACACAGGTACTAATTGATGGAGGATCTGGTGTCAACATTGCTACTGCCGCACTGTGTAAAAGACTAGGATGGACTGAAATCGAACCAGTCTAGTTTTTTGTCAGAATGGCCGACTAGTCAAGGTTCCATCCAGTAGGGCTTGTGCGAAATATACCCATAACGTTGCAGGGTACAACATTCAAAATGACCTTTGTCGAACTCGAATTACCAGAATCTAGTCTTGATTACAATCTTCTCTTCGGCCGTCCTTGGTTGAAGCAAGCTAAGGTTATACAGGATTGGTCTGCACAGGAACTCACCTTCAAAGACAACAATCGTAAATATGTTGTAAAATTAGATGCTATACAGCCTTGCAAATTACATGCTAGAACTTATTTTGCAGAACCAGTTCATATGTTAGATGGTATGTTAGATGATGAAGAAGAAGAGTTTTTGAAAAATAACATTGATTTGATCTCCCTAGGAACTGTTGATCTACAATCTGTTGTCGATAACTGGAATCCCGCAGTTTGTATGGTAATGCCTGTGACGGAAGAAGATAAGATAGAAGATATTGCTGCTATAGATGACGCTGATCTACAACAACTTTTTAAGCCAACTGATGATACGGACAAGCCCCGACAATTCTATGTTCGAGAAGATCAGTTGATCACCTATAATTTAGGGGATGAAGAAAATCCACGCCCTGTCAAGATAAAGGAAAGCTTATCGGAAAGATTTCAAATAGACTTAATCCAGCTACTCCAAGAATTCTCTGACGTCTTTGCATGGGATTACAAAGATATGAAGGGTTTAGACCCTCGCATTTATCAGCATAGGGTCATGTTGAAGCCGGAAGCAACACCACTCAAACAACCCAGCTACCGGATGAATCCAAATTATGCAGCACAGGTAAAGGCAGAGCTTGGTAGATTACTAAAAGTTGGATTGATTGTACCAGTCGAGCATGTTGAGTGGATTTCTCCAATAGTAATCATCCCAAAGAAAAATAAGCAACTCCGCATCTGTGTCGATTACCGGAAGCTGAATGCCGCAACTGTGCCCGATCCATTTCCTTTACCATTTCTTGATACCATGTTAGATAGAGTAGTAGGACATGAAATGTATTCATTTCTTGATGGTTATAGTGGATACAACCAAGTGAGAATGGCTGAACAGGATATCCCGAAGACTGCTTTCATTACCAATTGGTGAGTCTTCGCATGTACAGTTATGTGGTTTGGACTAAGAAATGCCCCTAGTACTTTTCAAAGATGCATGCAGGAAACATTCTCACCATACCTTACCTGTTTTATGCAAGTGTATCTTGATGATTTTTCGTTATTTGGAAAAATCGTAGTACACTTGTTCCACTTACGGTGTTGCTTTGAGAAGTGTAGAGAATATAGACTCTCCTTGAACCCAAACAAATCTGTGTTTGCGGTTTCATGTGGCAAGCTACTTGGCCACATTGTATCTGCACATGGTATACAGGTTGACCCCGACAAAATTCCCGCAATATTAGAAGCACCTGTACTTACTACACCTAAGGAAGTCATGCGTTTCATGGGTCAAGTAAGATGGCATGGACGACACTTACGGTGGCTTGCTCATCTGGCAGTACCATTGAACCGGTTAATATCCAGTACTCCTCGTCAATTTGATTGGACTGAGGAATGTCAGATAGCATTTGACCGTCTAAAACGTTTACTAACATAGGTTCCAATCTTACAGCCTCCTGACTGGGATCGCCCCTTTCATGTATTCATTGATGCTTGAGATATAGCAATTGGGAGCGTTCTAATGCAACAAACCGATAAATGGTTCAGGCATGTGTACTATGCGAGTCGAAGGCTTGCCCCTTCTGAAAAGAATTACTCTATAACTGAAAGGGAATGTCTGGGTTTAGTATATTCTGACAAGAAATTCAGGCATTATCTACTAGGGCGTAAATTTACTTTTCATATCGATCATGCTGCACTTGTCTATTTGGTACGACAGCAACATTTAGGTGGTCGATTAGCACGTTGGGTTTTGCTTTTACAAGAATTTGATGACGAAGTGATTCACCGGCCTGGCAGTTCACATGCCTTAGCAGATTTTCTGTCTCGCTTAGATTCTGATGAAGCTCCGGTCAGTGTTGATGACACAACACCAGCGATTTATGCTTCTGAACCAACTAATGATGAAATTGCAGACCCACCTATGCCATCTACATATTATGATCAGATATTGACCTTTCTTACTAATGGATGCCTCCCTGCTCAGACTTCTCCTGCAATACATAGGAAAATTTCAGTTTTCAGCCGTCGATTTCGGTTAATTGCTGGGAAATTATACTATAGGGATCACACTGGAATTTTACTTCGTTGTATACCACCACATGAAGTTAATTCAGTCATTACATTGGCCCACTCAATTCCTTTTGGTGGTCATTTTGCAGTAGATTTAACACACCGAAAAATTCTGCAAAGTGGACTTTGGTGGCCTACTATGTACAGGGATGTATCGCCGTTTGTCAAACAATGCGATAATTGTCAGAGGACTGGACAACCTTTACAACGCCATCTTTTCCCTCTGCAACCTGTCCTACCTTTAGAACCATTTCAGAAATGGGTTCTAGACTTCATTGGACCTATTACACCGCCAGCAATACTCAGTAGTAACCGCTATATTCTGACATGTACAGACTATGCAACCAGATGGGCAGAAGCTTGGGCTTTAAGGTCTGCTATAGCTATTTCGGTAGCGAAATGTTTGATGACAGATGTATTTCCACGATTTGGCTTACCATTAGAGCTTGTTACAGATCAGGGCATGCATTTTGCCAACAATTTAATAAAAGTCCTCACACATTCTTTTCAGATTCTACACAAGTTCAGTTCACCTTATTATCCTCGTGCCAATGGCTTGGTGGAAAGTACAAACAAAACTTTGCTGAATATGCTTCGAAAACTAATATTGGAAGCACCGGAAAGATGGGATCAAATGTTACCTGCAGTGCTATGGGCATACAGAACTACATACAAGGTATCAACAGGATTAACCCCTTTCAAATTAGCTTATGGATTGGAAGCCATAGCACCAATGGAGATCATTGTGCCAAGTTTACGGGTAGCCATCACTCAGAAACTGCTACCTGAAGAATCGCTGTCATTTCCGCTAGATACACCCAGAGAATTGGATGAGCATCGATGGCAAAGTTTTCTTACCCTACAGGAAGTACAGTTAAGACAAGATCGAACACACGATCGACATCTAAAGACTCCAGTCTTTACGGTGGGGCAACTTGTACTCTTTTACAATGCAAAATCGAATCGCTCTACTGGCAAATTCAAGTTACGATGGTTTGGTCCCTACCGAATTTCTGAACAGGTGGGCCCAGCTACTTTTTAGTTGACTACTTTGACCGAAATTCCTCTTCCAAAGGTGATAAATGGGTCAAAGCTGCGGCTGTATCAACAAGCATCTAATCTGTACTGAAACGTTTCGCGGTTGACCGCATCTTTTGGCGTTTTCTTTTCTTTTCTTTTCTTTCCTTTTGTTTTTGCAAGCTTAATAAAATAAATCTGTAAATATCTGCGTTTTGATACTTAATTATGTCAACAGCCGCCTTACCTTATCAACTCCGCTCATGCATGCACACCGAAGTTATGAGGCTATCATCTCAACCATCACACGATGATTAGTGATTTTTGAATGCTCTTCACTACAATGCATCTACTTAACCTTTTCCATTTCACCTAAAATCGCTATTGCATTTGTGTGAATTGTGTGCTTGTGTTATCTGTCTACCCTGTGCGTTTGTGTCTTGTGTCTGCTTGTACGTGTGCACCATGGAAGCTTTGGCAAATTTTGCTGCTTTCCGTGACGGACTCCCTGCCGACGTAGGAGAGTTCTTGCGCACCCGTTGGCTATCTAATTTCATTGAACTGCCTTGGCATTTAGTGGAATCCCACCCCTTCTTTGCCTAGATAATCAACACCATCGCTGCCACTCCTGCTACCGAGCAGAGTTGGCCGATCACCTCCCTACCATCCCCTACAGTAATCACTTTCCAGGCATTTGCCGATGCATTTCGACTCCCTTAGCAAGGTCGGCATAATGGCCCAAATCTGCCAATTACCACCATGAACCAATGTTGACAGACAAGTCATAGGAGATAGACACATCGGAGCAGTCATGCACAATACGGCAACAAGGCCCAATCATTTTTCTTCATAAAGTAATTCCAATTCAAGTGATTTTCATCACTACACACACATTGTAAATCCCGTTTTTGGTAGAATAGACTCCATTTTGTTCAAGCCGAGGAGTCCTCGAGCTTGAGGAGTATTAGAATTAACTACATACCAATTTTCATAATTTTTAGATTCCGTTTGAGCCCTCAAATAGGCTCTAGGACCTAATTTTTAACTAGGCCGGACACTAGGTCTGGACAAGGCCAAAGCTAGTGAGAAAACTATAAAAAGAGCTAGAGAGCTCATTTTTGGGGTTAGATTGTTTGTGAATTGAGCTTATGTAAGAGACTTTTTGACTAATGCAAAGAACTCCATTGTTCCTCTCCTTGTTCTTGCCTTGTGTGCACGTGTGTGTGTATGTGTGTGCATGCTTGTGTGCTTCTCACTCACACACTTGTGTCATCACTTGCTCATAGTCTTCATACTAGTCCTCACGTCTCCACGGATTGA
Organism: Ceratopteris richardii; assembly: GCA_020310875.1. Lineage (NCBI taxonomy): Eukaryota > Viridiplantae > Streptophyta > Polypodiopsida > Polypodiales > Pteridaceae > Ceratopteris > Ceratopteris richardii. The sequence continues at coordinate 145,984,205 of CM035411.1, read as the reverse complement.
CAATTATGAGGTGGATCTCCTCACGTTGGTACTCACCATTGTGCTAGAGTGACACCAAATTTGGCGCCGTTGCCGGGGAGAGAGCTTCGAGGACGAGCGTGTGATGGTAAGATGTAGAGTTGAGACATTGGAGTCATAGGTAATATCCTTTCTTTTCCTTATTTTTCTTTAATTTTTCTTGTTTTGCATCACCATCATCACCATCATCATCCTCACCACCTCCCACCTCCATCTCCATCTTCACAAAAATTTCAGTTTTTTTGATCATATTCCACTCCCCACCTCATTTCCCTCATTCCACTTGTGAGAGAGAGCGAGAGAGAGCTTGCATGCTTTCAGTTTTTGTGTGTTTTTTGAGTGTTTGCTGCAGGAAATAGCTGTACCATCATCTCCAGCAGCTTGCGCAGGTACGTCAGACTCTGCACAGTTCCCGGGACGACGACCTCTGTCTGTCGCGACAGACAGAAAAAGTTGATATTTTTCAAATGCATGTGTGGCACGGTAACCTACACCATTAGAGCACTCCAAGGCACTAGAAGTTTCTAAAAAAATTGCATTTTTTCAGTCTATCGCGACAGACACCGTCTATCGCGACAGACCCGTCTATCGCGACAGACACCGTCTATCGCGACAGACCAAAATCACGACAGACGATAGACACCGTCTATCGCGACAGACACCGTCTATCGCGACAGACCAAAATCACGACAGACGATAGACACCGTCTATCGCGACAGACCCGTCTATCGCGACAGACACCGTCTATCGCGACAGACCAAAATCACGACAGACGATAGACACCGTCTATCGCGACAGACCCGTCTATCGCGACAGACACCGTCTATCGCGACAGACCCGTCTATCGCGACAGACCAAAATCACGACAGACGATAGACACCGTCTATCGCGACAGACCCATCTATCACAACAGACACCGTCTATCGCGATAGACAGACATTTTCGTCAAAAAAATAAAGGGGTAATTTTTGGGAAAAATTTAGGCTAAAATTGGGCATAATTGCATACTCAAATACTCATACATGTGCAAGAGCCTTAGAAAAATGCATTAAGCCCTGAAAGGTTCTGTCTGTCTGTTTAACCCCTTAAACCCTGAACAGTCATAACTTTTTCACACGAAATCCATATTTTGAGCTCTAGGGCTTGTCGAAAAGCTCGTGGCATATACTACACGCCCTCAACTGTTTTTTATAAGAATAATGCATTGATTTTCAGATAGGGTATTTTAAAGTTGACTCTCTGAGGGGTGGGTACACCAAGAGAGCTCTAGAGGAAATTTTTGGGCAATACACAAAGGGGAACAAGGGTCATAAAAAAGTGTCTGAATTAAATTGTCTGTCAATAGAAGATAGATATTTGAGCTAACCTTGGAACATTTACAGGATCATCGAGAGCTCTTGGAGGAAATCAAAGTAAGTGTGCCAGTGCGAACAAGCTTGGGAACGTGCTTCCTGGGCAGCGAAGCATAGCAACGAGAAGCGACTTGAGGTTGGAACAACTCTCAACCCCCTCAGTCCATTCTTAGCTTAGGCTAAGTGTGAGTAGTTGGCTTGATTGACTAGGGGTACGATAGGAATACTCAAGTTGGAAGATCCTTTAATCACTCAAGTCCAAGAATAGGTAAATTGCAGTCAAGGAACAACTTAAAGGAAAAGAACATAAACTAAGTGGACGAAAAACATCAAGTACGACACATTCAAGTATTCCTGACGACGCCTAATTAAAAACAAGAAAACACATCCAAAGGAACTTAAAAAGAACAAGTGATTGGTATCAAAGAATCAGCAACGTGGTTGTAGAAGAATCATCGGGATAATTGTTAGGGCATATGAACCTGAGATCGGGAAGACACCTAGGAAGAGACCGTCAGAGTGTAAGATCATCCGAGGCTAGTGTCAACCATACCGCAAGATCGTGGGCCCAACAACTGAGTGATTACCCCTATGCTCTAGACTCAGAAACTAGTGACTCTGAGATGTCATACAACATGGGAAGACCTGTAGGTAGCTCAGGAGTGGACTACCTAGAAAGACCAGAGGGTCCTTACAAGACTCAACTGGAATACATCCGGACCAACCGCCTAGGTGCACGCATCTATGAGGATGGGCTGCGAAGGTCTGTTATCCTAATTAAAAATCCGAGTCAACCCATTGGACTAGAACACCCCGTAGTCAAGTTTGAAAATGGATCCTACATAGACAAAGAAGGGACAATGTATGTGGTCACTAGCCAACCAGAAAGGACAGATGAATTTGGCAACATAATCTCAGATGTCGAAATAGGTGACATAGAGCAAGGAAACCTAGGGAAAGAGCCAAAAACCCCTCGGGGCAAGTCGATCCTAACAAGAATAATCACTCCAGAGCTGGTTCTCCAAGAGAATAAGAGCATAGACTTACTCTGGAATCGAGAGACAGACGAGGTTTTCTGGAGGTACAAGCTTGAGAAGCCTAATGAAGTAGGTGCTCCTATCATCTATGAATTCAAAGACCCCGATACCCCAGGCAAGGTGACCTATTTAGATAACGCTTCAGAGAGAGTCTTATTGGTCTCCGAACATGGAAGACACATCCACACTTGGAAGGGTGAATTTATTTTTCCCCTACCTCGATCCAATGTGTCGTATGGTCACCAAGGTGCTGGAACATCTCAGGTATTTGGAACCCAACGAGAGCGGAGTAGAGAGGGACCTGAGGTGAGCTTTGCTAATCCACTTGGAAGAGAGAGACATAGGGACCTACGGAATCTAAGAGATGCAAATGACTTCCCTCTCCCGAGGCCTAGAGAACATGCTAGAACCCTAAGGCCTACACAACTGGTTAAGTCCATGAAGAATTGCTTCGATGGCACAGGAGATCCATATGACCATGTAGCAGAGTTTAGGCAAGTTTTGAGAGCTGAACAAGTGGAAGACTTGTTCACTCAATACAATGCTTTCGGCCTAACACTCAAGAATACTGCCTTGACGTGGTTTCAACCACTTCATCAGGATCAGTACAGAAATATAGACCAGCTCCTTGAAGCATTCATCACCGAGTTTTCCAAGAGTGGCATTAGGCATAACACATCTTCCTTGATATACAGCTTTAAACAAACACCTCAAGAGACAGTAAGGCTCGCAGGAAGAAGGTTTAGGCAATACCTAGAAAGATGCCCTGCTCCAGAGTTACCCACTCCAGCCAAACAAGTGGCCTTGTTTCTAGATGGATTGTTAAGTACAAAGCTGAGATCCTATGTGTACTTAAAGGACCCTAGATCCATAGAAGAATGTGTACGCATGTGCATAGACATTGAGGATAATCTAGGGGAGGAATTAGAGCTCTCAAAAATCTATAAAGATTCAGATAGTTCTAGTAGCCTCAGGTCCTCACAATCCACATCAATTGAGGAGCTAGCAGAAAAGGTAGCTCAGAAGTTGGGTGTCTCTAGCAAGCAGATTCCTAGATTTGCCCCAGGGAAACGATGCTATACCTGTGGAGGAGACCATATGGCTAATGTGTGCCCTATCATGGCTCAGCCTTTAGCTAATCCTAACAGCCAATACTGCACCATAGAAAGGAGATACACCAATCACACTGCACAAGACTGCCCATACAACAAACAAGCAGTTAGGCAAAATTATCCTCAGCCTTTTCCACAACAAGGAAGATACCAGAATCAGTACCCTCAACAACAGCATGGTAGGCCCCAACAAACTTACCAACCACCCAATCAAGGGCAACAAAGACCGCAACCAGTCCTAGCACAGCAACCCCCTGCCCCCACCAACGTGATTCCAGTGAAGTATGCCGCGGCAGAACAAAATCTAAATAGAGCTTTAGTGCCAGTGACTTCCTCGCTTTCAGAAAGTGATCCCAGTGATCATAGTTTTGACTCCACCCATGTTGAGAGCCCCCAGGCTTACTACATGCAATCACCCGAGCACAATGAGTCATACTATTACGAAGAACCAAGTGACTCTAGTTGGGAGCCAGATTACACGAATGTCATGTACGCAAACCCCAACTCTAGGCCTCAGCCTAGGCAGACAAGACCTCCATTTCCAAGAGGACCATGCTATCGTTGTCAGGGAGATCACCTCATTCGTGATTGCCCTCTACCTGCACCCACTCAAACCCAATCTGTGACAATTCAAGGCTTCTGTCCAGATTGTGGAAGAGAACATCTGTTACGGGAGTGTCCCAAGAACCCTGCCAATATGCCTAAAATTGCTCCAATCAATGTCATTGGGCTTGTGGTAGACTCCACGGGAAGTGTGACTTCCACGGCCCCAGTGCAAGTCATCACGAGAGCTCAGGCAGTTAAGCAAAACCAGGACTTAGGCCAGGAAAAGAACTCGGAGGTTAGCGAGATTGAAAGCCAGAATAAGAAGAGAACTAGAGCTTGGAGAGATAGCCGTGAACGTATGAAAAGACAATGGGCAAGAAAGATGAGCGAATTAGAGGAAAGTCTGCGAGAGACCAAAGCCAAGATCATAGAAATCACTTCTCAAACGCACTCTCACACATCACCCCCAGTACCATCCCCACCACCTTCCATTTCCCCACCTTCTAATTCACCACACTTAACCCACCCACCACCCCGAGTAGGATCAGTCTTAGCAGATCCCACTCCTGAAGACATAGACATGATGCTTCGAGCATATCAGGCCAGGATCCAGGAAGGGCCAAATGTAACGGATCATGACAGATGTTACCCTAGAGCTGACCTAGAGCTTGAACGAACCAAGTTGTGTGCCAAGATGGTGGAACTGGCTCAAGCCATGTTTGAGACCAATCGCCTCTTCAAGTGCTCTAGCTCCTCTAGAACACCATTGCATTTTGATGGTTTATTGGATAGATTAGAAACGATAATTGCAAGGTCTGGAAAAGAAGCCAAGTCCCAGGCCAAGGAGAGGGCAAGTGATAGAATAAGCATTCCTCCCAAGGAAGCTTATGTGCCTAACTCCACTGAACCAGACAATTCTTCCATGAATCGATTCACACCAGAATTCCTAAGAGAGATTCAGGAAGATAAATGGGCCAAAGAGAGTGAAGTCCCTCCTCCCATTGAACTTGTGGATGAGGCACACGACCAATTCCCACAAGATCTTCCATCCATTTATGAGGAGCAGGAGAGTACTCAATCTCAGGAGAGATTAGACTTTGAGTCTAATTCCATACAAGAACTACCCCACTTCACAGGGCCATGGGAGGCTAAGTCCACATGTATGAGGGCACCCACAGTAATGGTAAGAAATGAAGATTCAGTTATACCTAGGAACACGGAGGTAGTAAAGAACACCAAAGTGAAGTGCAATCTCACTTTGGAAGAGCTGCTTAAGGTGAGACCAGAGGTGTGGAAACACGTAGCCAATCAAGTGCCAGAAATAGCAAAACCACGTTCCCAGGTAGGATCTCAGAGGACAGTGCCAGAAATACCCTTGGACAAGATAGGAGACATGAGTGAGGGAGAAGAAGGAAACACCTATCTTCCCATCACTCATCAGGGCTACACAACAAAGGCCATTTTGGACTCAGGTGCAGGGGTTGCCATTGCTACCACTTCCTTATGGAAACGTTGGGGCAAGCCAGCACTCAGGCCAACAAGAATGAAGTTGCAAATGGCCGATGGACACATAGAAAGACCCTTAGGACTACTAGAGGGAATAACTCTTACCACTTGTGGTGTAGAGTTTGAACATACATTTGCTATATGTGACTTTAGCAAAAATCAAGCCTATGAGATGATTCTAGGAAGACCATTCTTGAGACAATTGCAAATAGTTCAGGATTGGGGAACCAATGCCCTATATTTGCAACACTTAGGTGTCACAACCAAAGTCAATCTCAAGGATTTCTCTCATAGAGATGTGCCCCCAATTCAATGGAATCCTATCCATAGAGCCACAGATGATACAGAGTCAGTGCATTCCATAGGATCAGGAACCTCATGGATGCATGAAGATACTCACCTGTGGATGTGCAAAGTGGCCGAAGAAGAAGAGAAGAGAGAGAAAGCAAGAGAGGTAGGTGCGAAGGAAACTCATCGATCACTTCAAGACCCAGCCTATGCACCTGTGGTATTTCCCGATGAAGAGTTTGAGCCTCACGGCTGGGCAGAGATCTTAGCAACAATGGACGTAGCCATTAATAAAGAACAGTGGACACCCCACTGTGACGAGGAGGGCTATGACATCTCAGTCTTCTCCATAGAGCCAATCATGGGAGATGCAGTTTTAGAAGAATGCGAACCTAGCCCTGATGCATTTGAAGATGCAAGCGACTCCGATCTGGAGTCAATCATCATGGATCCACCATTTGCATCAGATGAAGAATACTTCTATGAAGTAGAAGCTCATCCTCAGCGACACGAAGACATTACAAATGAGGTGAGATTAACCACACAAGTGACCCCTAAGAGTGAAGGAAAGAAGAGGAAGAAGAGAGAAGTTCCACCAGAGGAGGAAGAATCTTTGTTTGAGGTCCCAGAAAATTTCAAGAAGTATGAAGTAGAAGATAGGCGAGTCATGATAAGAATGCCAAAACGTGATGCACAGGCAGGAGAGGCCTATGATAACAAAGAAACCACTAAGAAAGTAGTGGTGGCCATAGAAGAAGGAGAGGAGCGCTGTACATACATAGGACACGACTTAAGCGAAGAAGAGGAGCAAGAATTGATAGCCTTACTACGAGAATATAGGGATGTGTTTGCATGGAGTTATAAGGACCTGAAAGGTGTAGATCCCGACATATGCTCCCATACGATTCCCATGACATCAGAGGCCAGACCCTCTAAACAAAAGCCATACACATACAATGACAACTATGCTGCCAAGATCAAAGAAGAGATAGATCGCTTGGTGGAAGCCGGATTTATCTATGAAATTGAGCACACTGAATGGGTATCCCCCATTGTAGTAGTGCCCAAAAAGAATGGCAAGTTACGTGTATGCATTAACTTGAAGAAGGTTAATGCAGCCACTATCAGAGATAGTTATCCGCTTCCCATCACCGAGCATCTATTAGAAAGGGTAGCAAGAAAAGAAGTCTACAGCTTTTTGGATGGGTTCTCTGGTTACAATCAAGTAGCCATTGCACCGGAAGATCAGCATAAAACGGCTTTTGCCACAGAGTGGGGTATATTTGCTTTTAGGGTAATGCCATTTGGGCTTACGAATGCTCCTGCAACCTTCCAGAGATTGATGTGCCATGTGTTTAAAGAATTCTTGAGGAAGAATTTGGAAGTCTATGTTGACGATCTCTGTGCCCATTCCAACATTAGACACAACCACATTCCTGAACTCAGACATATCTTTGACAAATGTAGAGAATATCAAGTCTGTCTGAACCCAGAGAAGTGTGTCTTCATGGTCAGACAAGGCAAGATTCTAGGACACATCGTGTCAAAAAACGGCATATCTACTGATGAAGAGAAAGTAAGAGCCATAGCAGAGCTACCTAGGCCAAAGAACGTCAAGGAAGTACAAGCTTTCATGGGGCATTGTGGTTATTATCGGCGATTTATACACATGTATGCCATCATCGCAAAGCCTCTGTATGGACTTTTAACCAACTTCGAGTGGACGGAAGAGTGTGAGAAATCCTTTAATGAGCTTAAACGACGATTGTGTTCAGCACCAATCTTGACTACGCCAGATTGGAACAAGCCCTTCCATGTGCATGTGGATGCATCCAATTATGCTATTGGGTGTGTATTAGCACAACCTACTGGTGAAGGTAATAGGGATCTTCCAATTGCCTATGCTAGTAGACAGCTGAATGCTGCTGAACGGAATTATACGACCACCGAACGAGAAGGATTAGGCATGGTATATGCAGTTAAAAAGTTTAGACACTATTTGCTTGCAAATAGGTTCAAATTTTTTACTGATCACCAAGCTCTATTGTACCTGGTAAACAAGCCATGTAATACAGGAAGATTAGTAAGATGGTTCCTCTTACTAATGGAATACGACTTTGAGGTAGTGGTGAGAAAAGGCAAGACCCACCTGAGAGCAGATCATCTCTCAAGGCTCACAACAGGAGAAGCCCCACAAGGAGTGTCAGATGACTTACCTGATGCTTACTTGTTTAATTTGGAGGTTGTACCTCAGTGGGCTAAACCATTAGTGCCAATCTTAACTTACGGGCCTAATCACACGGTAATAAACACACAAGATAGGGAGATAGTAAAAGCCCAGAAATACCATATCATGGCAGGAAGCATGTACAAACATACAGATCACGGAGTATTAGCCTATTGTGTGGAAGAGGACGGGTACGCTAACTGGTTGCAATTAGCACATGTAGGTGCATTAGAGCAACACCACTCAAAACAACGAACCCTACTGTAGCTCAGTGATGAGTAGCACCTCCTTTAATGTCAATCCGGGAAGACGTGAGGATGGTATGAAGACCTCGAGCAAGTATAGGCACAAGTGCGTGAGTGAGAAGCACACTAACATGCACACACATACACACACACGCGCACACAAGGCAAGACAAAGAGTGAGAAGCAATGGAGTTCTTAGATTACTTTCAAAAAGCTCTTACAAGTTCAAAACTAATACAAGCTAACCTCAAAAATGAGCTCTCTAGCTCTTTTTATAGTTTTTGACTAGCTTTGGCCCTGTCCAGACCTAGTGTCCGGCCTAGTTAAAAATTAGGTTCCAGGGCTTATTTGAGGGTTCAAACGAGATCTAAAAAATACGAAAATTGGCAGGTAGATACTTCTAATGCTCCTCAAGCTCAAGGACTCCTTGGCTTGCACAAAATGGAGCTACAAAAATATGAAATGATATTTACAATGATTATTAGTGATAAAAATCACTGTTGTTGTAGGGATTTCTTCTAATGATATGCCATACATATCTTCGAGCTCCCTACTTGCTCTTCCTTCCTGCGGGTCCATCTCTTTGATATGCATTAGTGTCTTGAAAAAATATTGGCCTACTTGCCGGATCGTCGTTGACTGCCTTGTCTGCTTGTGCTTTCTCTTCTCTCAGACTCTCTTCTTGTGCTTCCTTGTCTTGTCAGTCCTTCAGCTTCTTGTCTGCTGCTAACACCCCCCCCTCTCTCGCGTCTGTCGTCCCTGACAGACCCTTGTTGGGAGGGTTTTTGTATGTAGTACTCGACGACATCTTGAGCCAAGTGGTGCTCTGCAATGCGTAACCCTTTTGCCAGGTCTGTGAGTAAAGCATCCCAATCTACCGGCCCTGGAACCTCTGGATGTGGCATCCGTAACTTTTCCGAGTGGAGAGCTTGTTCCACTGCAATCAGTTGTAATAAATGTGAGGGCCTGGGAATGAAGATCTCGGAGTGATATTCCCAGAACCCTGTGACAAACATCTCTTCAAATGTCTGTTTGAAGCAGGCCGGTAGATATTTGATGCGGGCATGCCATGCATACACAACATTAATCGATGGGGTTGTGCTCATGTCGTATACCAGGTCCTGATTGCCTTCATTAAATCCTAGTGCTGAGAGATGCGGTTCCTTGACATTTTTGAAGGTCCTGAAGGTGACCAACATAAGTTCGAAAATCTTAAGACACATCTGAGTCATGACATCAGGTACATTCTTGAACCTGACACGCCAATGCCGGATAGTTGAGATCATGTAACCTACGGTAGGTTGGCCTTTGGGTGGCGCTAAATAGACATAATTTAGCCATTTCTCACATCCTCTTGTTGTCAGCACCATTTTTGTATATTCTGGCCACGATCTCCTTCGGAATACAGGGCAATAACATGGGTTATACTTGATGTACAAGGGCATGTTGTTCCATGTTCTTACCATTTCTGGGTAGGTTTCAAGGAGCCGAATTCTCCAAGTGGGTTGGCGGATATTTCCTTGCTTGGCACTTTCTGGGATGTCATCAGGTGCAAACTGTGTGGCAGAGGTTGGTTCCCTTGAGCAGTGGTGCTTGATCTCCGCATTATAATCCGCCATTAAGACGCAAAAGGGAACATACAGGTCATCCGATGGGCTGATCCACCTATGATGTGAGAGATTCTGAAAATAATCGGATTTTATCACAACCTCCTCCAATCGTGACATCGATGCGATTTGGACTGCCACCCTGTCATCATGCGTCGTGGCTACTTTCTCTAATTTCTGCATCCATTCCGGTGCCTCAATTTCGAGTGTGTCCATGCCCTCTTCTGTTCGCTTGCCTTCAGGGGTTGGCATCGGAACGTATGGATCATCGAATGTTTCTTCTACTTCAATCGGCACTAGATCGTCAGGCTCAGGCTCTACCAGAGGGGAGGGCTGACGCTCGTATTGCATGACCTTGCTTCGTAATTCCTCAAGTTCTGCCCGGAGTTTAGTGACCTCTTCAGATGTATCTTCTGCGGTTGTGATCTTGCTTGGTGATGCCTGTTGGGTAGCCAACTGCCTTAGTAAATCATCTCTCTCTTTTTCTAAAGCGGCATGGGCTTCCATTAGATCTGCATGAGTTTCTAGCACCACTTTCATATTCTCGGAGGGAATGGCCTTGAATCTTTCTGGGTCAATCTCTTGTGGGGAGCCCTCCATGGCCGCCTCCAGATTTTCTTCGTTCTGTTTCTGTAATCGTTTATTCTCCTCTAGCGCTGTAGACATGTGCTTGCGTAGCAGGCCCAGGTTGCGTCGAAGCTTAAGATTTTCCGTTATTTGAGAATGTAGCATCTCATCCATGTGTCGTCGTTCTTCATCATCTGGTTGGGGTGGGTTGGCTATTAATTGTTCATGTTGCTCCTTCAATGCACTGAACTGCTGTTGTAATTGCCTCTTCTCTTTCTCTAAGTCAATGAATCTTCCTTGTAATACTTCATGACTCCTGAATAAACTTGTATGCTGAGCGTCGAGGTGCTGATAGTGTTGTTGTAACTGGGACATGCACTAATACATATTATTGAATACATTATTAATGGGGGTGGATGCAGGAAGGGTGTTGAATGCAGGGGGAAAGGGGAAGGGGAAGGGAAAGGGAAGTGTAAATGCGGTGCTGGAGAGTGGTGAAGTGGGTGGTGGGGGAATGGGAGATTGGGGGTGAATGGGGGGAGGGAGAGGTGCGGTGGAGGGTGATATGTCCATCAAATCCACGGTGGACGCAGTGGTGGGAGTGATTGTGAATAGTGGAATTGTGGGTGCCGTGATTGTGGTGAATGTGTACAGTGGTGTGTGCAGTTGTGAATATGAACTGCCATGAAGTGTGAGTGGGGGAATGGGGATGTTAGTAGCTGCCGTTAGTATTACAGTGGTAGTGGAGGTGTCTACAAGAGAGGTGTTGAGAGGGTGTGTGGATGGATTGGTGGTTTGTGCTTCCGTCATGGCCGTGGACTCGGAGGTGGTGGCAGTGGTTGTTACATTGGTGATGGGAGGTGAGTGTGGTGGAGTGGGAGGCGGGGGTGATAAGGGAGGTGATGGAGGTGCACTTGATGTGTGGGCTTCCTCGGTGTCGTGAACGGTGTGTGTAGTGCCCGTGGTTGTGGGAGTGCCTTGTGGTCCTGATCCTAGTACATTCATTTGTTTCCCCGTTCGTGGGGGGCGTCTGCCATATCTTCTTTCCGTTCTGCGTGATTGTGCCAGGGCGGTCTGCACTGCCTCAGGTACTCCTAATGCATCGGCTATCATATCAAGGGTTGACCTGTACTGCTGGTCCACACCTTCCTCCTCAAGGATTTGATTCATGAGGGCTTTACCTGCTACTAGGGACAATCTGTGTTGCTCTTGAACTCTGTTGATGGTATCATACAACTTTTTTAATTCCTTAGTATAAGCTGGGGCACCCTCTAGCTCCTGTATAACTTCTTGCTCATAATCATGCGCCTCTTCATCAGAAAATCCTTGTTGTTCATCCTCTTGTCCTTCCTCTTCGTCATCCTGTACTTCAACCACTTCAGGTTGTCTTGGTTGGGGTTGTTCTGTAGCAGTTTGTTGTCCACTGCCCTGCTCTTCTTCGACTTCAGCATTAACTGCTTCTATGATTCTGGCCACCTCTTCATCGGTCAGGTCTTCTAGTGTGAATCCATGGGGAAATTCGAGATCCGTTGGTACAGGGGGGAACACCAGATTTGGTCCATCGGTGCTGTGTCGTGGCAGTCTGATGGTGAAGGGTTGCACCCTCCTCGGGAGTCGTGGCGTTGTTTCAGGTGTCAACTCAGCGCGGCCTTGTGCACAGGGCATTTGCATAGCTCCTCTCATTTTCTTGGATGGTGGTCCTGCAGCTGATAACCTTCGTTGAAACTCCTGTACGCGGTTCCAGATGAGTGCCCTTTGCACTGGCACGTCATAAGCCAAACATCTGTAGACAATCCTTGTGAGGGCACAGCAACCATACAATACAGACCTTTGCTTCTTGTACCATCTTTGATGAGCCATGTGAATTTGGTCAATAATCCAATGAGGCATATTGACTGTCAAATCAAAAGCATCCGCCAAATAGAGACTAAACCATATTTTCTTAGGAGGCATTGTGAACCTTTCTTGTGCTGGAAACGCGAAATGCTGCATGACCATTCGTAAATGAATGGCGATCGTAGGCGTCATTGCCACCATGTCCTTTAACTTCGTCAAATTCCTGTTCTTCATACTATCAGGGACCATGGTTTCTTTTTCCGTAGGGATGTGCATACCTTTCATGTCGAGGGCTTCTCTTACTAAGTTGATGGTCAGGCGGAATCGCTTCAGCTCATTGCCCCTTGTCAGCGATGGAAGTACAAAGGAGCTATATCCCTTTTTATCTTTGCTTGGGGTGAGAGTGCTAATCAAGTATGAGCACCTTAGAAAATCGGGCTTTGGTAGTTGGAACTTGAAATAATCGTAGAGCCCAGCCTTCTTCCATATCGGCTTCAGTCCTTCGTTATTTTGCAGCTTTTCAAACTCCCTTGTAAAGAAGTGGTACCTGCCCCAACGTCCGTTGAATTCTATTTCGGACTCCCACATGTATGTGCCTTCACCCAGGGGTCCCGCGACATCACTGAACCAGTGTGAGGTCTTGCCCACCGGCATGGTGTGACCCTGTGGAGGATTTTGGATAGGTATGGCATGTAATGCCCGTAATGCCGCTGGTCGCTCCTTCAATTCCTCCTCCACGGGAAGACTTTCTATATCCACGATTTGGGGGCTGGTGCCTGCCTGGGAGCTTGGTCCTGCCGTATCTGCTATGTTACTTCTTGCCTTTTGATTCTGAGAGAATATAGAAACAGGTGTTAACATTGTACAAGACAAGAGAGAACCGTTGTTGTCCCCATTACAACATTAACATGAGGGTCGGGAGAGATTAATGGGTTAGTAAGTGCTCGGTGCTAGTGCGTGTGTGGTTAAGAGTTCGGTAGACCTAAGAGCTAAGTGAAATGACGTCGTGTGATAGTGATGTGGTTAGTTGGTGGATATGGATGTACAACTGGGGTCAGGGGGCTTATTACAGGTCTTAGGCTTCCAAACATAGTGAATGGGTTTTGCTCGTGATGTTGTAGAGACTCTAGAGAGTGGGATAGGAGTATCTGCCTGAAAACGATGCTGTTTTGGTATCCATTTACAAGTGAGTCTTTGTGTACTCGTGGCCGAATGTGTGTCCTTGTGTGTTGTTCGAGTGGGTGAACTAGGTAGCACTGGGCGTGGCCTTGATGTCGTTATTTGAGCCCTCAAGCAAGCCTTAGGCACCCAGATTTTGCGTGATTGTGGGCAGGCCTTCATCGACTTCTTGGGTACCCAAATAGATTTCACTTTCTCAACAGAGGTTTTAAGAGTCCTCTTATTAGTATCAAGTCGTTGATTACTAATAGGGAGTTGAGACAGTTGTTGCGACTTGATTACGGTCGACAGCTCGTCTTTTCGCACCCACATTTGTTTCATCGGCTGAGTTGTTCTGCTGCGCGCGTTCTTCCGTGATTGATCTGCCCTGAGTTGCTGCCTCCTTCGGGCCTTTGGAAAAGAAGAGAGTTCCATTGTGGTTTCGACTCCTTTTTTGAGGTCTTCATTCTTCTGCATCACATAGCCTTGGACAAGAACAACATGGTCAACTTCATGTGTACCCCTGGAGGGACCAGGAGTTTGTGCCTTTCCTAGTTCCTTGAGTGCTCCATTTTCCAATTCAATTGCAATTCGACTATGATTCACCCATACCTGAAGAAGTCCTCTTCTTAGGTTTAGGTCGACTGCACGATCATAGATCCAGTCCTGACCCAAGACAAGAGGCTCAGTGAGGTCCTCATCTTGACACACTAGTACCTTGACTGTCATTGCCTCTTCTTGAATAAAGAGGGGAAGTTCCACCTCGCCCATGCAAGGGGTTTCCACGCCTCCCAATCCTATGAGATATGCTTCTATAGGATTGACAGGTAATTTCAACTCTTGACAGTAAGACAATTTGACAGCACTAGTGGCTGCACCTGAGTCAATCAAGGCTCTTACAGTCCTTGCACTCTTTCCTTGTCCTATATCTAAGGTTATGAAGGGGCGTCGATCAGTTATCCTATGAGAGCTGATACCTGAAACTTCACACATAGCCATGTGATATCCTTGATCTGCATCTGCATCTATCCTAGGTTGCTCTCTACCTTGTCTTCTCAACTTCATTTTCCGTATGCGCTCTAAAGCTTCTGCTTGAGCTTCTTCTCGAACTCGCTTTTCTTCTTCTTTGCGTTTCTTAGCAGTGTTGAGTCGACTTAACATCTCTTCTGTGAGAGGTTCCTGATACAACTTGACTCTGCATCCGCTAATGTAGCTTGGGAGAACGTCTCCTTCTAGTGTGGCTAGTTGCACTGCTCCGCTTGTTGAAATTCTATTAATGATCATGGGTCCGTATCCTCTCTTCTCTAGTTTTCTCGCATGTTGTTTCAATGTGTAGACTAAAACTAGATCTCCTGCTGTCAAGCCTTTATCCTTAACATGGGCATCAAAGTATGCCTTCTGTCGTTTCTTGGCTGCATATATCCCTGCAGCTGCCCTTAGTCTTGTTTCACCTAGTCGTTCAAGGTCAAAGATTCTAGATGAGAGTTCATGACCTGTCCACTCATGCTCTTGTGCTACCTTCAATGTAGGTATTAAGAAATCCAACGGCAACATAGCGTTTTGGCCAAATACCATCTGAAAGGGGGTGGCTTGGAGTACCGTTTTGTAGGCCACTCGATATGCCCAAACAGCATGATGTAGCTGTTTGTCCCAATCAGAGCGTTTATTGTTGACTAATTTAGTCAGTACATTGCATAGGATCTTATTTGTGCTCTCGGCTTGCCCATTTGCTTGGGGGTGATAGGGGGCAGACTTCTTATGAACTACCAAGAATTCTTGGAGTAGATTTTCAATCACTTCATTCAAGAAGTGAGTGCCTCTATCACTGACTAGCTCTATAGGTAACCCGTATCTTGTGAATACATTCTCAAACAAGAATTTAGCAGTTGTTTGAGCATCGTTCTTCGTTGTGGCTTTTACCTCTACCCACTTTGTTAGATAGTCTGTCGCAACAATGATATATTCTGCATGGGAACCCTTAGCTGGGGGATTAATAGGACCTACAAAGTCTATTCCCCATTTAGAGAATGCACGTCCACCCATCATAGGTTTCAGTGGCATCTCATCCTTGCGTATAGGATACTGAGTTCTCTGACAAACATCACAGCGCTTCACATAGGTATGTGCATCCATGTGAAGGGTTGGCCACCAGAAGCCCGCAAATAGAATTGCCTTGATCACCCGATCTGGTCCAAAATGTCCTCCTGCTACACCTTGGTGAGCAGTTTCCAAGATCTTAAGATATTCACTCTCATGGACACATAGTCTCAGGTAACCATCTTTACCACGCTTGTAGAGATTATCACCAATGAGTGAGTAATCCTGGGCTTCTTGTTCTAGACTTCTTTTCCTAGCCAGAGTCATGTCTGGAGGGAATGTTTTCGTCCTCAAGAAGGATACTAGTGGTTCACTCCAATCTGGCACTATGGACACTTGATAAAGTGTGGCATGTTCCACAGGGGTTTTAGTGCAGCAGATTGGGCATTCCTTGCATAACTTCTGAACATCAGCTTCCATCGTTGGCCAATGCACTCCGAGTCTCCTTAGTGTCTGTAGGGTTTGTTGTTTTGAATAGTGTTGCTCTAATGCACCTACATGTGCTAATTGCAACCATTTAGCGTACTCATCCTCTTCTACACAACAAGCCAGGATCCCTTGGTCTGTGTGCTTATACATGCTTCCAGCCATGATGTGATACTTTTGGGCTTTTACTACCTCTCTATCCCGTGTGTTTACTACT
Source organism: Ceratopteris richardii (assembly GCA_020310875.1). NCBI lineage: Eukaryota > Viridiplantae > Streptophyta > Polypodiopsida > Polypodiales > Pteridaceae > Ceratopteris > Ceratopteris richardii. Next base: position 145,967,966 of record CM035411.1, on the reverse strand, counting down.
GGATGGTTAGGCCCATATGTCAATACTGGCACTAGTGGCTTAGCCCACTGTGGCACCACTTCCACATTAAACAAGTAAGCATCAGGAAGGTCATCTGACACTCCTTGTGGGGCTTCTCCCGATGTGAGTCTAGAGAGATGATCCGCTCTCAAGTGAGTCCTACCTTTCCTTACCACAACCTCGAAGTCGTATTCCATTAGCAAGAGAAACCATCTTACTAATCTACCTGTATTGCATGGTTTGTTCACGAGATATAGCAGTGCTTGATGGTCAGTAAAAAATTTAAACTTATTTGCAAGCAAATAATGTCTAAACTTTTTAACTGCATATACCATGCCTAATCCTTCTCTCTCAGTAGTGGTATAATTTCGTTCAGCTGCATTCAATTGTCTACTGGCATAGGCAATTGGGAGGTCCATATTACCTTCACCAGTAGGTTGTGCGAGTACACACCCAATAGCATAATTGGATGCATCCACATGAACATGAAAGGGTTTATTCCAATCTGGTGTGGTCAAGATTGGTGCTGAACATAATCTTCGTTTAAGCTCTTGGAAGGAATCCTCACATTCTTTAGTCCACTCAAAGTTAGTCAGAAGTCCATACATGGGCTTTGCAATGATGGCATACATGTGAATGAAACGTCGGTAATAGCCACAATGCCCCATGAAAGCTTGTACTTCCTTGACATTCTTTGGCCTAGGTAGCTCTGCTATGGCTCTCACTTTCTCTTCATCAGTGGATATGCCATTCTTTGACACTATGTGTCCTAGAATCTTGCCTTGCCTGACCATAAAAACACACTTTTCTGGGTTCAGGCAGACTTGATATTCTCTACATTTGTCAAAGATTTGTCTGAGTTCGGGTATATGGGTCTGTCTAATGTTGGAATGAGCGCAAAGATCATCAACATAGACTTCTAAGTTCTTCCTCAGGAACTCTTTAAATACATGACACATCAGCCTCTGAAAGGTTGCTGGTGCGTTGGTAAGTCCAAAGGGCATGACTCTAAAGGCAAAAATGCCCCATTCAGTGGCAAAAGCCGTCTTATGTTGATCTGATGGAGCTATGGCTACTTGATTGTAGCCCGAAAATCCATCAAGGAAGCTGTACACCTCCTTGCCTGCCACTCTTTCCAGTAGATGCTCTGTGATAGGAAGCGGATAATTATCTCGAATTGTGGCTGCATTAACCTTCTTCAAGTTAATGCACACATGCAGCTTTCCGTTTTTCTTGGGCACCACAACAATGGGGGATACCCATTCAGTGTGCTCAATTTCATAGATAAATCCAGCTTCAACCAATCTATCTATCTCCTCTTTGATCTTAGCCGCATAATTATCATTATATGTATATGGCTTTTGCTTAGAGGGTTTGGCATCTGAGGTCATGGGAATAGTGTGTGAGCATATGTCTGGGTCAACACCCTTCAAATCCTTGTAACTCCAAGCGAATACATCTCTGTATTCTCTTAGCAAGGCTATTAGCTCTTGTTCTTCTTCTTGTGTCAGATCATGGCCTATGTATGTGCATCTCTCTTCTCCTTCTTCTAGGGCTACTACTATTTTCTTGGTGGTCTCTTTGTTATCATAGGCCTCTCCTGATTGTGCCTCTCGTTTAGGCATTCTGATCATGACTCTTCTGTCGTCTATCTCATATTTCTTAAAATTTTCTGGGACCTCAAACAAAGATTCTTCCTCTCCTTGTGTGACTTCTCTCTTCTTTCTTTTCTTTCCTTCTTCCTTAGGAGTTACATGTGTGGCTAGCCTTACATCATTTGTAAGCTCTCCATGCCTCTGGGGTTGAAATTCTACTTCATGGAAGTATTCTTCATCCGATGCAAAAGGCGGATCCATAATGATTGACTCTAGATCGGAGTCACTTGCATCCTCAAATGTATCAGGGCTAGGTTCACACTCTTCTAACACTGCCTCTCCCATAATTGGCTCTATGGAGAAGACTGAAATGTCATAGCCATCTTCATCACAGTGAGGTGTCCATTGTTCTTCATTGATGGCTACATCCATTGTTGCTAAGATTTCCGCCCAGCCGTGGGGTTCAAATTCTTCATCAGGGAAGACTACAGGTGCATAGGCTGGGTCTTGAATTGATCTATGTGTTTCTTGTGCACCTACCTCTCTGGCTTTTTCTCTTTTCTCTTCTTCTACTGCTACCTTGCACATCCATAAGTGGGTGTCTTCATGCATCCATGAGGATCCTGATCCTATGGAATGCACCGATTCCGTATCATCTTTGGCTCTATGGATGGGGTTCCATTGGATAGGAGGGACATCTCTATGAGAGTAATCTTTGAGATTCACTTTGGTTGTAACACCTAGGTGTTGCAGATACAAAGAATTGGTTCCCCAATCCTGTACCACTTGCAACTGTCGCATAAACGGTCTTCCCAAAATCATCTCATAGGCATGATTTTTGCTAAAATCACATATAGCAAATGTGTGCTCGAACTCAACACCGCAGGTGGTGAGAGTTATTCCTTCTAATAACCCTAGGGGTCTCTCAATATGACCATCAGCCATCTGCAATTTCATCCTCGAGGGCCTGAGTGCTGGCTTGCCCCAACGCTTCCATAGGGAAGTGGTAACAATTGCAACTCCTGCACCGGAATCCAAAATTGCCTTGGTGGTGTACCCCTCGTAGGTAATGGGAAGATAGGTGTTCCCTTCTTCACCTTCACACATGTCTCCTATCTTGTCCAATGGTATTTCTGGCACTGTCCTCTGGGATCCTACCCGGGAACGTGGTTTTGCAACTTCAATTACTTGACTGGCTACATATTTCCGCGCTTCTGGTCTATCCTTAGGCAGTTCTTCCAAAGTGAGATCACGCTGCACCTTGGTGTTCTTTACTACCTCCATGTTCCTAGGTATGACTGAGTCGTCGTTCCTCACCATGACTGTGGGTGCTCTCATACACGTGGACTTTGCTTCCCATGGGCCTGTGAAGTGGGGTAGCTCCTGTATGGAATTAGACTCAAAGTCCAATCTCTCGTGAGACTGAGTACTCTCATGTTCCCCGTAAATAGATGGGATGTCTTGTGGGAATTGGTCGTGTGCATCATCCACAAGTTCAAAGGGAGGGGCGACTTCACTTTCGTTATCCCATTTGTCTTCTTGAATCTCTCGTAGGAAGTCTGGTGCAAACCGATTCATAGAAGATGATGTGTCTGGCTCCGTAGAGTTAGGCACATACGCAACCTGGGAAGGAGGGCTTATTCTATCGTCGGCTCTCTCCTCGGTCTCATAGATGGCTGGAGCACCAGCTTCCTGGGGAGGATTACTCATTCTATTACTTTTCCGAACAGGCTCATACGCTCCCTGAGAAGGAATGTAGGCAACCTGTGGAGGTACGTAAGCTTTCGAGGGAGGCTCATCTGCCTTTTGGGGAGAAAGATAAGCTTCTTGAGGAGACACATGGGCTTCCTGAAGAGGCTGGCTTATCCGTTCTCTTGCCTTTTCCCTTCTTTGAGGGGCAGGTTCCCTTTCTGATTGTTCAATTAGCTTCTCTATTCTTTCTAGCAGTCCATCAAAGTGTAACTGCGTCTTAGCTGAGCTAGAGATGTTAAAGAGGCGACTGGCCTCAAACATGGTCTGAGCCAATTCCACCATCTTAGCACAAATTTTAGTCCGTTCTAGCTCTAATTCTGCTCTAGGGTAACACTTTTCATGATCAGTTACGTTTGGCCCTTCTTGAATTCTGGCCTGATATGCTTTAAGCATCATGTTAAGGTCCTCAGGAGTGGGATCTGCTAGGACTGATCCTACTCTAGGGGGCGGTGGGATTTGATGAGGTGGTGGGGAAGGTGGTGGTACGGATTGAGTTTGAAGTGGTGGAGGCGGGGTAATGTGAGAGGGAGGTTGAGACGTGAGTTCCACAATTTTGGCTTTTGTTTCTCTTATGCTTTCTTCTAATTCGCTCATTTTCTTTGCCCATTGTCTCTTCATTCTTTCCCGACTATCTTTCCAAGCTCTAGTCCTTTTCTTGGTTATGCTCTCAGTTTCACTAGCTGCTGGGCTCTTTTCCTGGCCTACATCTGGGTTCTGCTGTAAAGCTTGAGCTCTAGTGATTACCTGCACTGGTGCAGTGGAAGTGACACTTTATGTGGAATTGACCACTAACCCAATAACGTTAATCGGAGTGATTTTTGGCATATTGTTGGGGTTCTTTGGGCAATCTCGTAAGAGATGCTGTTTTCCACAATCCTGGCAAAAGCCTTGGATCGTCACTGACTGGGGTTGTGTCGGTGGAGGTAAGGGGCAATCACGAATGAGGTGATCTCCTTGACATCTGTAGCATGGTCCTCTAGGGAATGGAGGTCTTACTTGCCTAGGTTGGGGTCTAGGGTTGGGGTTTGCATACATGACGTTTGTGTAATCTGACTCCCAACTAGGTTCATTTGGCTCTTCACTATAGTAGGACTCTCCATGTTCAGGAGATTGCATGTAGTATGCCTGGGGGCTATCTATATGCGTCGAATCAAAGCTATGGTCACTAGGATCACTTTCTGAGATCAATGGTGTTATTGGGACTATAGCTCTGTTCAAATTCTCCTCTGCCGCTGCATACTTTACTGGGATCATATTATTAGGAGCAGGTGGTTGTTGTGCTAGCACTGGTTGGGGTCTCAGTTGGGCCTGATATTGCGGTTGGTAATTTTGTTGAGGCCTAGCATATTGCTGCGGTGGGTACTGATTCTGGTATCTTCCTTGTTGAGGGTATGGTTGAGGGTAGGTTTGCCTAACAGCTTGCTTATTGTATGGGCAATCTTGAGCTGTGTGGTTGGTGTATTTCCGTTCTATGGTGCAGTACTGGCTACTAGGATTTACTTGGGGTTGAGCCATAATGGGACAGACATTCGCCATGTGGTCACCACCACAAGTATAGCATCTTTTGACAGGGGCAAACCTTGGGATCTGTTTGCTAGAGACACCTAATTTCTGAGCTACTTTCTCTGCTAATTCCTCAATAGATGTGGATTGGGTGGAAGAAAGGCTAGAAGCACTATCTGAATCTTTGTAAATTTTGGAGAGTTCTAGCTCTTCCCCTAGGTTATCCTCGATGTCAATGCACATGCGTACACACTCTTCTATTGATCTAGGGTCTTTCAAGTACACATACGACCTCAATTTTGTACTCAGTAGTCCATCCAGGAATAATGCCACTTGCTTGGCTGGTGTGGGTAGCTCTGGGATAGGACATCTCTCTAGGTATTGCCTAAATCTTCTTCCAGCTAGTCTGACCGTCTCTTGAGGTGTCTGTTTGAAGCTATGTATTAAGGAGGAAGTATTATGCCTTATGCCACTTTTAGAGAATTCAGTGATGAATGCCTCTAGAAGTTGGTCTATGCTCCTGAACTGTCTCTCATTCAATGGTTGAAACCATGTCAGGGCTGTGTTCCTAAGGGTTAGACCAAAGGCATTGTACTGCGTGAATAGATCCTCCACTTGTTTAGCTCTCAAGACTTGCCTAAACTCAGCCACATGATCGTATGGATCTCCGGTGCCATCGAAGTAATTCTTCATGGACTTAACTAGCTGAGTCAGTCTCAATGTTCTTGTGTGTTCTCTCTGTCTCGGCAAAGGGAAATCATCAGCATTTCTCCGGTTTACTGGGGCTCTTTGTCCGTCAGGTTCCACTCTATTTGTTCTTTCTCTCCCCAAAGAGTTGGCAAAGCTTACCTCGGGCCTATTACTAGTTCTATCCCTTTGGGCTCCATGAGCTTGGGATGTTCCAGCTCCCTGGTGGCCATAGGACACGTTTGATCTTGGTTGGGGGAAAATGAATTCACCTCTCCAAGTGTAAGCATGCCTATCATTTTCTGTGACCACAAAGATCCTCTCTGAAGCGTGATCTAAGTAGGTCACTCTGCCTGGGCTATCAGGATCTTTAAACTCATAGATCGTGATTGTTCCTATATCGATTGGCCGATCAGATTTATATCTCCAAAAGGCTTCATCAGTCTCTCGGTTCAAAAGCAGATCTATACGCTTGTTGTCTTGGGGAACCCACTCGGGATTGAGTATTCTAGTAAGGACAGACTTCCCTCGAGGGGTCCTAGGTTCTATGCCCACGTTTCCTTGCTCCAGGTCACCTAAATCCGCTTCTGAGATCACATTTCCGAATTCATCTGTCCTATCTGGGTGACTGGTGACCACATATATGGTTCCTTCTTTGTCCATGTATGCACCGTTTTCGAACTTGACAGCGGGGTGCTCTAGTCCAATGGTTTGGTCAGGGTTTTTAATCTGGACCACGGATCTTCCTAGACCATCCTCATAGATGCTAGCACCTAATCGGTTGATCCTAAGGTATTCCAGCTGTGTTTTGTAAGGGCCTTCTACCCTGCGCAAGTATGTGTGTACTTGAGCCGCAATGACTCAAGGACTTGTACCAATGAGACTATACCTCGATTGCCATACAAGTGCATATAGTGGAGTCCTTTGCACACATTTAATTATCAATCCTAAGGAGTGACTTACCAAGTGTATGAAGACTTTTGCACACGTGATAAAAAATGAAGTGAGTTAACTATCCAAGCATGAGAAAAGACTAATACTACCCACACCTACTGAAAAAACTGGAAGTGTTGCCGCAAGCCTACTTTCAGCAGTTTTGGTTTTTTGAGGTTTTCTCCCAGCCCAGAACTCCGAACATAGGCAATAGGGTACTCGTTTCGAAGCTCTCGACGAGACGAATCCAACGGTGGTGGTTTCACTCAATTCTGACCACTCTGCTGCAAGTTATGGCAGAAACAGTGAATTACGGGAACTACTAACACCCGCGTTTTTGCTTCTCCTAGCTTACGCACGCACTACAGCCACTCAAAACAAGGGGGAAGGGGTAGACAACAGTCCTACACTTGCATTTCAAGCATCACACACACATACATGAGCAAAATGAAGATCAAAAATCAGCAAGGAAGAGGCAAACTCGAAATTTCAGAAGTGCTCTTCTTCACAATGACAAGAAGTGTGTTTTACAATGAGTCACTTTTGACTTATATACTAGTGCCCTAAGTTTGGTCCTTTCACACAAGAGACCGGCACTTTATTCACTAAAATACTAACTTCCTACTAATATACATGGGTAATTCACTAATCTTCTGAGGGGATGCATCTAGAGGACTCCTCTAGTGCATTTACAATGGAAAATATGTACAAAAGTGGTTATGTTACAAAAAATTGTGTGTCCTAATCGGAAAAATTTTGGGGCCCGTCTTTTTTCTCTGCTTTGTGTGCTCTTTAGCTCTGCAACACTCTCCCCCTCTTCGTCTCTGTCGTCCCTTGACAGACTTTGCTTCGCGAACGCGTCCCGTGGGTAGTGTTGTCTGCTTCTTGATCTTGCATTACGTTTTAGAGGCGCTTCAGCTTTTCCACTGCACGCTCCCCTTGGTCAGTATTGTCTGCAGTTAAACAGACATGCAGATTCGATGGCCTTCTTGATTCAAGCTCTACAACTCGAGAGCCTGATGTAGCTGTCTTGCCTGTTGACTCGGGTTGCCACGCACGCCACCAGTGACTAGGAATGTGCTGTTCTTAGTCACCCTCTTCAACTTTTCAGCCTCTACCCCTTTCTTACTTTTGGTCGTACTCTGATGTTTGAAAAGTCCATAACTCGGGACCCTGGGGTTTAGCTTTGTAGCCTGGTGCGTGCCCCTGCGGGGCTCTGTGCAGAGATGGTTGTTGCGCCCCTGCGTGGCTTCCTGCAGATATATGTTCTTTTTGTCTTCTTAATGGATAGGTTTGGACTTTGATTTTCTTCTTCTTTTCTTCTTGCTTGATTGTCCCTCTACACGTCCCTCCTCCTGAACTCTGTCGTCCTCGACAGGCTTTCTGAGGCGACGCGTGTATGTTTGGATGGCGGTTTGCTCTCGTTGGTTCAGCAGATTTGCATGACATATCATAAATTCCTTCCATTGCTTTGACTTCACTCCGTCTTCTGGCGCCTGTCTGTGATCAGCGAAGAAGCTAGTTTCATAGGCCACCAGTCTTGCATTTAAATTTGAAGTCATCTTTACAAAAATTTCCGAATCGATTTCAAAGAAGCCGGTGAAGAATGCTTCTTCGAAGGTCTGCATATACGTCGATGGCAAAAACATAAGGCGGGAATAGTATGCCATGATGGTGAGTCGGCTCGGAATGGTTGATAGATCAAAAATGAGGGCTTCCGACCCTTGCGTAATGCCAATGAAATTCAAAAATGTGTACTTCGCATGCTGGAAGACCTTCAATACTGTGATGAGCATGCTAAATATTTTATTCGTCATTTTGACTGCTAAGTCCGGCACTGTAGCATATTTGGCGATCCAAAATTCCATGGTCTTTACCATATATTCTTCAGTGGGAAGATAATTATGTGGCGGACTAGGTAGTAACGGGTAATTTAGCCACTGACTATTGATCGAGCCTTGGCGCTGTGCTTCCCAAAATTGCGTCCAAGAGCGTCTGCGGGGTACAGGACAAAATGATGGATTTACCTGAAGCGCATAGGGTGATGCTTCCCACTGTACCCGCAAAGTCGGATTTTTCTCCAAAATTTTCCTTCGCCATATAGGATCCGCCTTCTCAAATTCCTCTTGAGTATACTTGAAAGTGTCATGCTGGAATTGAAGGTTGTGGTCCGGATCTTTATTCGTGGTAGTCTTTATGTACATGCGCGTCTGTTCTTTAAGTAGACCATATGGTACATTGAAGGGCTTCAAAATTTGATCTAGCTGTTTATTGTCTATGCGAGCCTCTTTCATTATTTGTATTATTTGATCTTCAAAATCAGCAGTGAGCTGGGACACCAGTAGTGCCCTTTCTGGTCTGCTCAATTCTGCAATGTCGCGTGTGTTAGGTTCTAGTGGAACCTCCTTTTCCGCCCTTATTGGTGAATGATACAAGGGAGGAGAGAGAGGACGTACCTCTTCCTCCACAGTAGCCGTGGTTTCTGGAGGAACTACTGGTGTCCCTTGTTTCTCTTTTAGCTGAATCTGCTCCTGCAGCTGTTTAATGATGTCATCTTTATTCTTGAGCTCCTCTTCAGCCTTGGTAAGTTTTTCTTGGTGTTTGATTAATTCCTGTGCCACAATATGCATGTGATCTGTGTCTTCCTTGCACTGTCGGAAATAATCTTTCTCGGCTTTTTTCCATTTCTTTCGTAGAGCTGCAGTATCATTCATATATTTCTGTTTCCATTCTGCAACTGTCTCTTGCTCCTGTTTGAGCTGTTCTGTCATCTTTGTCAACTTTGCTTCCATGTCTTTTATGTCCTCATTCGTTTTGTCAACATCTGTCGATGGTTGATCACTGAGGAGAGCTGTCATTAGCTCTTTGTTTCTGTCTCTGAGCTGGTCTGCTTCTTCCATGCTCACCTTTAGCTGCGACTCGAGTACTTTGCTACGAGTTTGTATTCTTGTTTTCTCTTTTTCTGTTACTTCCAGTTTCTTCGTCAGCTCCAACACTTGCTCTTTCAGGTGGGCATTCTCCTTCTCTAATGTTTTGCATTGTGTTTTGGTTGTTTTTATATCCTCCTGTTTCTTCAACACCTGAGCTTCTACTTTAGATAATTTCTTTTCCAAATTCATACCTTCTTTTTGAAGCTTTTGTTTGTCGAGCATGGCCTGGTCGTAATCTTCATCAGCATCAAGCATTAACTGTTGAGTGTCTAGTGCAGTGCGAATCATATCCTGCACCACAGGCTTGAGCTGAGCTATGTCCACGTTCAACCATGTCTTTGTTACATCCGGTGTTTCTCCTGTTTGTACATCTTGGCCCTGTGCTACGTGAATCAATTCTTGGTGTGGTTGTCGGACCTGTAGTTGTACTTTACATTCTGCTTCCTTTTCGACCGTTTTCCGAACTTTCGTGGCACTCCCTTGAAAAGTTACATCCAGAGGGGACGGTTCTGCCACAACCCTTAGTGGTGTGAAGGGTTCTTCGTTTTCTTTCTCTTCTTCTTGAGGCTTGTCCTCAGATATCATTGCATGCGTCTCAGCTTCAGACTTCTCCTCCTTTGTGTGAGTGATGGAGGCATCCTTCGTTTGCATAATGTTTTGCCCTTCTTCTTCTGCCTTCGCTGTGGTTGCGTTCTGTTCTGCCAGTAATGATTGACTTTTTTCTTTGTTGTCAAGTTGGGCTTCGTCATAATTGACTTCGTTTAATTCGGCCCACTGGCCATCATCTTTTGATTCACTTTTAATATCTACATCCAGTAACGATGTAGTTTGCTTTTCTTGGGCGTCGGATCCGGAACTTGAGTTGTCTAGCCCAATCTCTCGATACCTGTGTACCTTAGTAAGTTTTCTTTTGGGTTTTTGCACTGTTGCAGCCTGTTGATAATGATGACCTTGCACTGGGAGATTGATTTGCCCTTCTGTATACTTGTGAGTCTCCTCCAGTGCTTGAGTTAAATCTTCTTCCGTAATTTTCCTGGGTCCTTGAGTGGTGGTGGTAGGCAGCACATGTACTCTCTTTGGTTGTGGTGCTTCTTCTTCTTTCTGCAGAACTTCTCTAGGCCGCTTTGTACCTCTCATGGTTCCTCTCATCCGCGGTTGCGAACTTGTTTCTGTTTCTTCTGCTTGTTTGCTCCCTTTCTTTTGTTTTGGTACTGTAGCACTCTTGACATATTGAGCCAGCTCCGCTGAAGATGGCATCTCCCGCAAATATTCGCGCATGCCCAATGCATGGTAAATCATGATTGTGAGGGCAGTAGTTCCATTGAGGAATTTCTTATTTTCCCATTTCTTTTTGGCCTCAAACAATCTTTCTTGCACATATGGGGTAAGATTTACTTGATTGCCAATTTGTTTTATGGCATGAGACAATAACTGGACAATAATTTTTTGAGGGGCCGTGTATCGGTTCATGCTCGGAAAACAAAAATGTTGGTGAATCAATCTGACCTCCTCTTCAATGTCCACTCTGTTAATGTCGACAAAGGTTGTAGTATTTGCTCCACGAATTTCTTCTTTAGCCGTATTGACACCATCTTTCTCCCATTGAAAAGCTTCTTTAATTAAGTCGTGGGAGAATTGAATGACTACCCATTCGCCATTCTTATCCATCACATTGGCTTCTGGCACCAATGGATCATGTAGCGCTGGTCTCAAAGTGTTCATGACTTGGGTACATTGTTGGAAGTCCGGCTTGTAGATGGGTAGCTCGAAATACTTGTGAATTCCTGCTTTCTTCAGGATATCGATTGTAGATGGCATGCCATGCAAAATCTTGAAGTCCTGGGACATGATCGGAAAGTGGTGATCTGTGTCCATAATCTTTATGTTGGCCAAAAAGAGATACTCTTCCACAGGCTGTTCATCTCTGAACCAATGTCCTTTTGCTTTCGTAAGGCATTGGGGAGGAAATTCCTGGACCTCCTCTTGGATTGTAGCTTCAGAGTCTTCAGAAGCCATCTGCACTTAATATAGAGTGTTAATCAGTATCCATATATTTTTTAGCAATCCTCCTCCATGTGTTGATCAATAATTTACTATTGCTCCGAGTGCATGGTGCCGTCCCTTTCCCGTGGGTGTGAGAAGGGTAATACCTGAATTTTTATGTGTTTTTATATTTTTTGCTGAAAAGAAAACATAAAAGTTAGTCCATAGCCGAAGCGGTTAGTGACTTTTTTGGAGTAATATTTTTATGTAGGTACAAGTGCATTTCCCATTTCTCAAGGGAAAATGTGTGTGATTATTCTGAAGTTAGAAAATAAATGTGCCGAATGCTTGGCCTTGTAATATGGCCCTATCATGCGTACTTTGGGTGCATCAGACACGACATGAGTGCAATCGGGTGCTTTGTCTCCTCGATCATCTGCTCCTTGTGATAGTTTTGGTTTCCAGACCCATTTTGAGAACACTGAGATAGGCCTCTGGGTTTTCTCAACTCGTGCAGCTCTTCGTGTTCCATTTGCCTTATCCACAGTCCGATGGAATTTGACATTGCTTTGTGATCTTTTCTGATGATTCTCTGGTGGTGGTGGCCTTTGCCTCATCTCCTGTGGCGTTTCCACCTTGGTCTTCACATTCTGTTTAACTGCTTGTATGATCTTTTTGGGAATCCATATCTGATGTCGAGATCGTTGAGCTTCAAGCAGGGGCTTGGCAATCCATACTTGTACGGGTTCTCTTCGTTTGTAGTTCTTTGTAGCTGATTTGGTGATGTCCGTTTCTTTCTTCAAAGCGTTTGTAGACCTTTTTTGACTCTGTACCTGATCCTTCCGTACCCATATATATTTGGATGGTGGTCTGTTCGAATATCTGCTTGTTGGTTTCCAATAGTGCGATCTTTGGAGGCCTTGAGCCTGTTTAGGAGAGAGCGTCTCCTCGATGGTTGGCTGATTCTCATTTACCTCGGGTAGCTTTGACACTATAGGTGATGTCGGCATGATTAGAGTTTCAGTTTCTATGCATTTGCTTTCTGAGGGTTGAGCACAGTCGCTACTATCTCTCGTCGCTTCTTGAACTCCCTCTGATCCTTGTATTGACATGGTTTGGTTACATGGTTTCTCTTCAAGTAAGCTGAAAACCTCTTTATGCCCTATCGTGGCTGAAATATATCCTTGAGCCAGATGGATACATGCTTCTGTTTCAATGATCCAGTCTTGTCCTAGAATGAAGTCTTCCATTAAATCGTTATCCTCACATACTAGGACTCTTTGTTCCATGGAGGAATTTCCTATGTGAAGGGACACATTAGTTGTTCCAATACAGTCTAGGGTGTGACCTCCAATTCCTATTAGTTTGGCTTTCGTAGGATTCAATTGCAATTGCAGTTCATTTGCTATTCTCTTTCGCATGCAGCTGAGGCCTGCTCCTGAGTCTATCAATGCGTCTATCAATTTATACTCCGTCTGACCAATCCCTAGGTTTAGGTAAGGTTGTGTTTTACATATACCCGTTGTTTCACCATTTTTGACCTGGTAGTTTGCCATAGGGATGGGCTCCTCTCCTTGGAGATAGCGTTCATCTCTTTGCCTGATCCACTCCTTGCGTTTTCTAATGCGTTCTAGGGCTTCCTGTCGTGCTTCTTCTCGTATTCGTTCTTCTTCCCTTTTCCTACTTTGGGCTCCCAACAGTCTAGCTAGCATTTCATCGGTCAGAGGCTCCATAAATCGTTTCACTCGGCATCCACTGATGTAATTAGGAAGAATGTCTCCGTCTAGTGTGGCGAGATTGACTGCACCACTAGTGGAGATTCGATTTATGATCAGGGGTCCATATCCACGTTTCTGTAGTTTCTTTGCATGTTGTTTTAGGGTGTACACGAGGACTAAGTCGCCTTCTTTTAGTCCCTTATCTTTAATATGTGAGTCATAATATGCCTTTTGTCTCCGTTTAGCGGCATAGATGCCTGCTACCGCTTGCAATCTAGTCTCATGCAGCTTTTCAATTTGATCTAATTGATGAGACAATTCATGACCGTTCCACTCATATTGCTGGGCTACTTTTAATGTAGGCACTAAGAAGTCAATTGGCAAAATTGCATTCTGCCCATACACTAGGTTGAAAGGTGTAGTTCCAATGGCCGTTTTATATGCCACTCGGAAGGCCCAAATTGCATGATGCAATTGTTTGTCCCAATCTGACCTTCCATTATTGACAATCTTTGTCAATACCGTACATAGTACTTTGTTGGAACTTTCAGCCTATCCGTTAGCTTGAGGATGGTATGGGGCTGATTTTTTGTGGACCACTAGAAATTCATTCATTAGAGATTCAATGACTTCGTTTAGGAAGTGAGTTCCTCGATCACTTACTATCTCGATCGGTAGTCCAAATCGGGTGAAAATGTGCTCAAAGAGAAATTTTGCTGTGGTTTGAGCATCATTTTTTCGAGTAGCTTTCGCTTCTACCCACTTTGTCAAGTAGTCGGTGGCTACTATGATGTATTCCGCATGCGATCCTTTTGTAGGTGGGCTGATAGGTCCTATGAAGTCAATTCCCCACTTGGTAAATGCTCTCGCACAAACCATGGGTCTCAAAGGCATGTCATCTCTCCTAGTGGGATATTTTGCTCTCTGGCATGTTTCGCAGCTTCTCACATATGTCTCTGCGTCCATATGTAGAGTTGGCCACCACAAGCCTGCAAAGAGAATCATCTTGACCGTTCTATCTGCTGAAAAATGTCCTCCCGCAGCTCCTGCGTGTGCCATTTCTAATATGGGAAGGTATTCTCCTTCATGCACGCACAATCTGAGTTGATTGTCTCTCCCTCGTCTAAACAGTTGTTTCCCCATTATCACATAATCCTTGCTCATTTCTTCTAGGGATCGCTTTCTTGCTAGGCTAGCTCCTATTTCGTGCTCCTTCGTTTTGAGGAATTGCACAAATGTTTTACTCCAATTAGGCGCTATGGTAGAAAATGGTAAGGACACGTGATCCTCAGGGCTAGCTTCCTGGCATTTCATACAAGTACTTACATACTCGTGAACGTCCTTGGACATATCCGGCCAATATACGCCTATTTTTTTTAATTCGCGTATTGTTCCGTGCATCCCTTGATGGGTTTTCCACTTGTTGACATGTGCTTGCTGAATTAGTTGCTTCTGTTCATCCTCCTCGACACATCTCAATAAAACTCCGTTAGGTTCCTTATAATACATGTTTCCTGCGACAATGTGTAAGTTCCTTGATTGAAAAATTTCTTTTTTGCTATTCCTGTTGATTGGGTGCTGAGGGCCATGAGTGAGTATGGGAATTAATCGTTCCGCCCACTTAGGACATACTTCAAGATTGAACAAATATGTATCTGGTAATTCATCCGGTACTCCGTTAGGTGGCTCTCCGTGTTTTAATCTAGAAAGGTGGTCTGCTCTCACATGTGTGTTTCCTTTTTTGACCACTACCTCAAAGTCAAACTCCATTAGTAACAAGAACCATCGTACCAATCTCCCTGTGTTGCAAGGCTTATTGACTAGATACAGCAAGGCTTGATGGTCAATGAAGAATTTGAACTTGTTGGCTAAGAGGTAATGTCTAAACTTCTTCACTGCGTAGACCATTCCTAAGCCCTCTCTTTCTGTAGTCGTGTAATTTCTCTCTGCTTGGTTTAATTGTCTACTCGCATAAGCGATTGGATGGTCAAGCTTTCCTTCATCCGCAGGTTGAGCTAGGATACATCCAATTGCATAGTTCGAAGCATCAACATGAATATGAAAGGGCTTGTTCCAGTTGGGTGATTTTAGAATTGGGGCTGTACTCAGCCTCTTTTTAAGCTCGTTAAAGGCCTTCTCACACTCGTCCGTCCAAGTGAACTGAGTCAATAGACCGTATAAGGGTTTAGCAATTATGGCATACATGTGAATAAACCTACGGTAATATCCATAGTGTCCCATAAAGGCTTGTACTTCTTTCGCATTCTTGGGTCTTGGTAAGTCCAATATGACTTTAATCTTATCCTCATCTGTAGATATTCCATTCTTTGAAACAATGTGTCCTAGGATTTTTCCTTGTCTTACCATGAAGACACATTTTTCTGGGTTTAAGCAAACTCTATACTGCCTACGTTTGTTGAATATTTTCCGCAGTTCCGGTATGTGATCTGGTCGTTGATTTGAGTATGTGCACAGATCATCTACGTATACTTCCATGCTTTTTCTCAGAAATTCTTTGAAAACATGACACATCAGTCGTTGGAAGGTGGCTGGCGCATTTGTGAGCCCGAAAGGCATCACTCTAAATGCGTAGATTCCCCATTCAGTCGCGAATGCGGTTTTATGCTGGTCCTTAGTTGCAATGGCTACTTGGTTGTAACCAGAGAATCCATCCAAGAAGCTATAGACCTCCTTGCCGGCAACTCTTTCCAAAAGATGGTCTGTGATGGGTAAAGGGAAACTGTCGCGCATAGTTGCTGCATTTACTTTTTTTAAGTTGATACACACCCTTAATTTTCCGTTTTTCTTGGGCACTACTACTATTGGCGATACCCATTCTGTGTGTTCTATCTCGTATATGAATCCTGCCGCTAGTAATTTGTCAATTTCTTCCTTTATTTTCGCTGCATAAACTTCATTATACGTGTAAGGGCGTTGTTTAGAAGGTTTTGCATCTGCTGTCATAGGGATTCGATGAGCGCATATGCTAGGTTCTACACCCTTAAGGTCTTTGTACGTCCAAGCAAATACATCTCGATATTCTCGGATAAGGTGGATGAGTTCCTCTTCTTCCTCGTCTGATACGTCTTTCCCAATATACGTGCACCTCTCTTCTCCGTCTTCTATCGTTACAACCACTTTTTTGGTTTGTTCTTTGTTATCATAGGCTTCTCCGTCTCGTGCTTCTCGTTTAGGCATTTGAGTTGCTATTTTCCTTTCTTCCACTTCGTATCTTTTAAAATGTTCTGGAACTTCGAAGTGGTCTGGTTCCGGTTCCACTTTACTTGTGTCCTCTCTATGCTCGTGCATTCTTGGGATAGTCTCAATTGCTAAGACTTCTGTCGGTTTTTCTTTTGATTCTTTTTGCATAGTTTCTAAATATTGTTCTTCAGAGTCGAACTCTGGTTCCATTTCTATGCTTTCGTACTCTTCTTTCTCCTCTTCCTCTACAATTTCTCCTGCTTCTACTTCTTGGAGGACAACCATGTAGAGGTTCACATCATATCCTTCCTCGTCTATACAGTCGTTCATCGTCAATACTTCCTCATTCACGCAAACGTCTAATGTGGCTAGGATTTCCATCCAGCCGTGTGGTTCAAAGAGTTCATCTGAAAAAATTTGAGGCATATAATCGGGGTCTTCTACCGATCGATAATTAGGGTGCCCTATTGGCCACCTTTGTTTTTTACACTCCTCTTTCTTGGCTTCTTTGCACATCCACAACTGGGCATCCTCATGCATCCAAGATTGGTCACTTGATCCAGCACTGTGAATGGATAGGTCATCTTCTTCTTTGTGGACTGGATTCCATTGTAATGGAGGGACATCCCGATAAGCGAATGTGTGCAGGTTTATCTTGGTAGTGTTTCCTTGATGTTGGAGATATAATGAATCTTTGCCCCAATCTTGTACTACTCGCATCTGTCGCATGAATGGTCGTCCTAATATCATTTCATAATTGTTTGCTTTTTCGAACTTACATATGGCCAATGTGTGTTCAAACTCTACCCCACACGTGGTTAACCTAATTCCTTCCAATATTCCTAGGGGTTTCTCTACATGTCCATCTGCTAATTGTAGCTTCATGCGAGTGGGTCGTAAGGCTGGTTTACCCCACTTTTCCCAAATTTCCTTCGTTGCAATTCCTACTCCGGCTCCTGTGTCTAAGATGGCCTTGGTCATGTACCCATTGTAGGTGACAGGTAAGCACGTATTACCTTCATCTCCTTCACTAAATTCTCCTACTTTATCAACTGGCACTTGTATTGTGGAGTGGTTTTCTTTTTCCTGTCCTTTTATTTCTCCCTTCTCTACTGGTGGCTCTATCTGATTTGCTAGTTGTCTCCATAGATGTGGTCTAAGTTGAAGCAACTCTTCCACCGTCAATTTACATTGCACCTTTGTTTTCTTAAGTTCTGTTAGATTGTGTGAACTCTCTTCTGAGTTTCCTTTTTCTTTCCCATGCACTGTGGGTGCTCGTATTATTATCGACTCTCTTTCATAATCTCCCATGTAATTAGGCAACGTTGAAATGCTCATGGTTTCCTCTCTTCCTTTATCAAATCTTGACACTTCCTCATATGCTTCCTCTAGGTTATGATCATGGTGACTTTCTGCTCCAATTATTTCCTCAAAAGGAGGTGGACTGATTCCATCCTTTTTCCATTGCTCTTCTCTAATTCTTTTCCACAATTCTTTGGACCAATCTTCCTCTAGGTCAGGTATTATGGATACCTGTTCCCCTTGAAATTTCATTCGTTCATTTCGTTCGTCTTCCCGCCTAGGCTCCTTATCCTTAGGTTGTATACACTCTTCATATAGTTCCTGTGCGATCCTTGTTTCAGGTAAAATTGGGATAGTCTTTTCTAGAGTCGCCTGAGCTACTTCGATGAGTTTTTTGCATATCGCCAATCTTTCTTTCTCTAATTCCCCTTGAGGATAGAGTCTTTCATGTTGTTCTAGGTTTGTTCCCATTTTGATTCTAGCTTGGTATGCTTTTAGCCACATGTCCAATTCCTCTGGCTTTGGGTCCGCTAGAATTGATCCTGGCTTCTTTGCCTCTGAGCTAATTGGTGGTGTTTCAGGGGTCTCCTTATGCATTTGTTGTTCGTTATGTTTTCTAGAACCCTTCGCTTGTTTTTTGCTGTTTTGGCTCTTGTTTCTTGCCCATTTCTCTTTGAGCTTTTCTCGTCTTTCTTTCCATTTTTGTACTTTGGTGTTTTGGGTATTCTCACATGAGTTTTCTGAATCCTCGACTATCTGAATGTTAGCGTCTCCTGTTTTATTGTTCTCTAGTTTCTCTTCAGGTTGTTTTCCTGTTTGTTGTTTTGCTTGAGCTCTAGTAATAGCTTTCAGCGGTACAGTGTACTCCTTATCACTTCCGGATTCTTCTATGACCTCTATTACATTGATTGGTGCAGGACCTTGAGTTTTTGTAGGGTTCTTAGGGCAATCTCTAAAAAGATGTTCTTTCCCACAATCACTACAATATCCTTCCCAAATCCTGGGTGGTGGAGGGTTGTAAGGTCGAGGACACTCCCGAATGAAGTGATCCCCTCCGCACCTATAACATGGTCCTCTCTGCACGGGTGGTCTAATGGGAGGTCTCAATGGTTGTTGTGCTTTGGGCATTGTGTACATTAAAGTTGCAGTTTCCGTTCCATAAGTCTAATCAAATCCTTCATATCCATAATAGGCCACGTCATATGCTGGTTCATGTTCCATCATGTTGGCTTCATATGGATAGTACTCTCCTGGTGGAGGTTCATACCCTTGGTTGGTTGATTCTACATTGGTCGCTATTGAAGCTGGTATTATGGCTCTTTCCAAGTTTTCTTCTGGTTGAGTATACTTCACAGGTACAACTTGTTGAGGTTGTGACAATTGGGGTCCCAAAACTGGTTGTGGTGGTGGATACGGTGCTTGCTCATATGGTCTTGGAACTCCTACCGGATACGGGTTGTATCTAGGCATCTCCCTACCAAGCTCTCTAGGTGGGTATCCATAAGGTCGGTATTGTGGTGGATTGACAGGTCGTGTTTGCCTATTAAAGGGACAGTTCTCAGTTGTATGATTGGTATATTTTTGCTCGATGTGGCAGTATGAAGAAGTCCCTTGTTGTTGCTGTCTGTTGTGTGGATACATTGGTTGTGCTCCGGCTCCTCCTCTGGTACACAAGTGTGTGGGATGTTCTCCTCCACATAAGTTACACCTCCTCAACATGGGCACTCTTTGAGCTGGATATTGGTAAGCTCTCTGTCCTTGGACTCCTAGTTTCTTAGCTAATAGTTCTGCTAGTTCTTCCATATTACTAGAATTGGACGTCACTGTACTTCTTGAGTCTTCTGATTTTGTGAGGTCGGTAGTACCTTTGAGGTCCTCAGCAAGGTTATCTTCCAAGTCGATGCACTCTTGAAGACACTCACTCAATGTTTGCAGCCTTTTTACATACACTAGGGTTCTGAGGGTCCCGTTAGAGAGTCCATCCAAAAATAATGAAATCATCTTTTGTTGAGTCGGTCTCTCAGCCATTGGGCATCTATCCACATATTGGTTGAATCTTCGGGCAGCTGTCTTCACCGTTTCTTTAGGGTTTTGTTTAAAGCTATGGATTAAAGATGCAGAATTGTGTTTAATCCCTCTCTTCGTGAATTCTCCTATGAATTCTTGAAAGAATTGCTCCATGTTTCCAAATCGATTGGGATCTAGAGGTTGGAACCAAGTTAGAGCTGTTCCTGTGAGGGTGAGTCCAAAAGACTCATACTGCACAAAGAAGTCCTCTACTTGTTCTGCTCTTAGAACTTGTTTAAATTCGGCAATATGATCGTATGGCTCCCCTGATCCATCGTAATGGTTTCTCATAAACTTAGCTACTTGGATTGGTCTCAATCTCCTCATTGGTTCAGGTGGTCTGGGCATTACAGGGAAGACCGGGGCAACTGGTCGTGGTGGAGGCATTCCTGGCTGTCCTCCCACAGGTGGTCGTGGTCTGACCGGTGGTCGGAAATGGTTCCCCATCCCTGTGTAGGTCTGATTATGTGTGTGCTCACCTGGAGTTGCAAACTGTACATGAGTACGGTTGGGCACACTTCTTTGACTGGTCTGTCCTGATGTGGTATGTTCCGTCTCTGGTTGATTTCCAAAAGGATTCTGCGAGGTAGTTGCCTGCTCCCTCTGAGGAAATACAGGCGCACCCATATATCTCAGCCGAGCCTTGTCTAGGACACCTACCGGCCAATATCTTCTTTGATTCTTATCTAGGTAAGTGAGTCTAGTTTCGTCCTCTGGGTCTTTCAGCTCATAGAATGTCATGGGGCTCTCTCCTATTCCTTGAACAGGTACGTCAGTTTGAAGCAATAAGTCTGCTCCGTGAATCATGTAGACTTCCAACAGGTAGTCGTCTTGAGGTATCAAGTCTCCTCTCAAGACCCGTGATACTTGTGATCTGCCTCTAGGGGTGGTCACTAACTCTTCAGAGTTGTTGGGATCCATGAACTCTCCTCTTTCATTGATCCTCTCCGGAAATTCAGTTACTATGTAGATGTGACCCATTTTGTCAATGTAAGCACCTCCCTCGTATTTGACAGCTGGTCGTGGTATGATGGTGACATCTTGTGCTGTTGCCATTCTGGCAACGGACCTGTTTAAGCCATCCAGGTAGATTGGAATCTCCTGGGCATTTGTGGATACATATTGTAAGGAGGTACGGTAGTCTCCCTCAACAGTAGTCATGAAATTTCCTGCTGGTGTAGGTCCTTGCATGTCTTCTGAAGCCATAAGTAGCTCCTCTTCCGAGTCACTGGAAGTTTCTAAGTAGACTGAGTGATGACTAGCCTGGGCTGTACTCCCTACTGAGGATATGACACTCCTTCTACTACCTAGAACTCTTCCTGACCTCAAGTTCATTCACTCTCTGAGGCCTCTCTTTATGCTGCTTAGATTTACTTTGGACAGCTCTACCAATGATTCAGTTTGTTTGCCAAAAGAAGGGTTTACCTCTGGGCGATACCACACTTGGCGATACTGCTCTCAGCGATACGATACCAGAGCTCCAAACGATACGATACCAGACACCCAGACGATACGATATCAATCTGGTGTCGCGATACCAAGTGTTAGTGCCAGGCGATACGATACTAGATGCAGTGTCGCGATACTCCACTGGGAAATACCACGATACGATACCAGCAGAGTAGACGTTACGATACTGGAGATAAGAGGCGATACGATCTCAGTGTGGTGTCGCGATACGATCCTTGACAGGAGACATTACGATACCACCGAAGTAGTGTCGCGATACCAAGACAAGCAGTCGACGATACGACACTTGAGAGGGCACGATCGCGATACTGAAGCAGTGTCGCGATACTAAAATCGTGTCGCGATACCACTGTATCAAACGATACGATACCACTCGGTAAGGTGAGGTCGCGATACGAGAAACTTAGGCGATACGACACCACAATGGTGTCGCGATACCAAGTATTAGTATCGGACGATACGATACCGGAGTTCAAGCGCGATCGCGATACCGACTCAGTGTCGCGATACCAGAATGGTGTCGCGATACCAAAGCAGGTATCAAGCGATACGATACTTCTGGCGAGTGTCGCGATACAAGGGAATTTTGGTATCGCGATACCAAAACTCAACCGATCGCGATACTCAAGCCAAAAGCAAGATTTTTTTCCTATCTTTTTTTACCCCCTTGCTCTCCTCACTCTCCTCTTCCTTCCTAGACCTCTGTATCACACAAAAAGATAACTATGATATCAGTTTTTCCCCCCCGCGATACTGCGCAGACTTTTAGTCACTTGTTTGGTCATTTTTAAAGTGTTTTTGACAGATAATTAGAGAGAATGTTTACCTTGGTATTGTCTTGACTGCAATGTAAGCTCAAAACCTAGCTCTTACTGCCTGAATGCCACGATACCAAGTCCACGATACTGGTCGCTGCTCGCAAACGATACCAGAACACTGTGAAGTGTCAAATGAGCCAAATTTTTTGGTTTTTATACTTTTTGACTGAACTTAAAATTTTTGAATTTTTGGAGATTTTCTGAGGATTTTGACCTACTCCTACTCCTCTTTCCCTCACTTCTCCTCTCCTTCTAACCTAACCCTAACTCTTCCTTCTCTTCCCTCCTCCTACACTTAAACCTAAAACTTATGACACACACCTCAAGGATGAGAAGTGACAAGTGCTGAAAAGGAATACTACTCGTCAATGGACAAATTCACCTCTACAAGTACGATTCGATCACACTTGCTCTCTAACTATCACGAAGGCAACTTGGTGGAGTGCTTCCCCGGCAACGGCGCCAAAAACGTGTGTACTTGAGCCGCAATGACTCAAGGACTTGTACCAATGAGACTATACCTCGATTGCCATACAAGTGCATATAGTGGAGTCCTTTGCACACATTTAATTATCAATCCTAAGGAGTGACTTACCAAGTGTATGAAGACTTTTGCACACGTGATAGAAAATGAAGTGAGTTAACTATCCAAGCATGAGAAAAGACTAATACTACCCACACCTACTGAAAAAACTGGAAGTGTTGCCGCAAGCCTACTTTCAGCAGTTTTGGTTTTTTGAGGTTTTCTCCCAGCCCAGAACTCCGAACATAGGCAATAGGGTACTCGTTTCGAAGCTCTCGACGAGACGAATCCAACGGTGGTGGTTTCACTCAATTCTGACCACTCTGCTGCAAGTTATGGCAGAAACAGTGAATTACGGGAACTACTAACACCCGCGTTTTTGCTTCTCCTAGCTTACGCACGCACTACAGCCACTCAAAACAAGGGGGAAGGGGTAGACAACAGTCCTACACTTGCATTTCAAGCATCACACACACATACATGAGCAAAATGAAGATCAAAAATCAGCAAGGAAGAGGCAAACTCGAAATTTCAGAAGTGCTCTTCTTCACAATGACAAGAAGTGTGTTTTACAATGAGTCACTTTTGACTTATATACTAGTGCCTTAAGTTTGGTCCTTTCACACAAGAGACCGGCACTTTATTCACTAAAATACTAACTTCCTACTAATATACATGGGTAATTCACTAATCTTCTGAGGGGATGCATCTAGAGGACTCCTCTAGTGCATTTACAATGGAAAATATGTACAAAAGTGGTTATGTTACAAAAAATTGTGTGTCCTAATCGGAAAAATTTTGGGGCCCGTCTTTTTTCTCTGCTTTGTGCGCTCTTTAGCTCTGCAACAGTATGGCACACCTGAACTACCTGTAGGTCTGTCCATGCCTTGAGACCTGTCTGATTCACTGGTCTCAGAGCTAGGGTAGTATGAGTGGTGGCTCAACTGCTGGGCCCAAGACCTAGCAGTGTGGTTGACACTAGCCTCTGAAGATCTAAGGCTTTGTCTCTCCCTTACTAGATGTCGTCCTGATCTAAGGTTCATAAGCCTAATTGAGTAGCCCAATTCTTTGCCCAGAGTACAACCTCGTTGCCGATCAATTGGTATCAAGCACTTGATTCTTTTTGGTTATTTATCGTGTTTATGCTCTTGTCTGATATTGCGTCGTCAGGAATACTTGAGTATTTTTCGTACTTTTAGGTTGATCGTTCCACGTTAGGTTCTTTTCCTTAATGTTATCAACAGTACAGAGATTTATGTTTTTAACTTAAACTTGAGTTTTTAGGTAGTCTTCAACTTGATAACTGCCTACCGTCGCCCTGGTTTACTCCTGTCACTAGTCGTTTTTAGCCTAAGCTAGAAAATGACAGAGGGAGTTGAGAATTTCCAACCTTACTTGTTGATCCCTTGCTTTATGGTGCTCAAGAACCTGGTTCTCAAGCTTGCAAAGAAACCTTGCTTTGTATGCTCTCAGTTGCTCTCAATGGACCTATAAAAGTCCCACGGTTAGCTCAATGCTTAGATTCAAAAGACAAAACCAACCACCTTCATTCATGTAACACAAACATCAATTTGCACTATGATTTTTTGGAAAATAATTCTAAAGACCCCTGACTTTGATCCCCCTGGGTATGGTCAACTTCAAAATACCCTATCTGAAAATCAATGCATTTCTGTGTAGTATATGCCACGAGCTTTCTGACAAGCCCAAGAGCTCAAAAAATGGATTTCGTATGAAAAAGTTATGACTGTTCAGGGTTTAGGGGGTTAAAACAGGATTTAGACAGGCAGACAACTCTCAAGATTTTTCTCAAAACATACGTGTAGGGACCTCAAAAAATGTTATGGATTGACTCTTTTGCCCCAAAATTATCCCAAATCTTGAATAAAATCAAACCCTAATCTTTTGGCCGAAAAGCCTGTCAATCGCGATCGACAGGTCTGTCAATCGCGATTGACAGAGGTGTCCGTCGGGCCTGTCAGTCGCGATTGACAGTGTCAATCGCGATCGACAGAGTCGATCGTGGCTGTCAATCGCGATCGACGGTATCAATCGCGATCGACACGTTTTCCGGGTTTTTCGCCGCAATTTCGGTCAATCGGGGGCCTATCAGTCGCGATGGACACGTGGCTACGCGTAAAAGTCAATCAATCGTGGAATTTCAGTCAATCGCGATCGACGGTGTCAATCGCGATCGACAGAGGTGTCGGTCGTGGCTGTCAGTCGCGATCGACGGTGTCAATCGCGATTGACAGGGTCCTACGTGGCAGTCAATCGGTCGCGGGGGTCTGTCGGTCGCGATCGACAGGGTCTGTCGGTCGCGATTGACAGAGTCTGTCGGTCGCGATTGACAGTGTCTGTCGATCGTGGCTGTCGATCGCGATCGACAGTGTCGGTCGCGATTGACAGAGAACCTCGGAATTTTTGAAAATTTTTTAGTGTTTTAGGATGTGCTCAACATGCTTGTGCTAGTGGTGTACTTTGTTTTATCAAAAGTTAAAATTTTCTGTCAATCGCGATCGACAGAGGTCTGCGACCGCGAGACAGTTTCTGAGATTTTCGTACCTGCGCGCAGCGTGCTGGGGATGATGATGATGCAGTACCTGCAAGAAAGCTCACAAAACATGCAAATACAGCACATGCAAATTCGCTCTCTCGCTCTCTCTCACAAGTGAAATGAGGGAAATGAGGTGGAGATGGTGATATGATCAAAAACTGAAATATTTCGCGATGATGGAGATGGAGGTGGGAAATGGTGATGATGAAGATGGTGAAGAAAGTAAAAGAAAATAGATGAAGGCGAAGAAAATACCTACAACTCCAACGCGTCAACTCTACGTCTTACCATCACACGCTCGTCCTCAAAGCTCGATCCCCGGCAACGGCGCCAAAATTTGGTGTAGCTCAGTGATGAGTAGCACCTCCTTTAATGTCAATCCGGGAAGACGTGAGGATGGTATGAAGACCTCGAGCAAGTATAGGCACAAGTGCGTGAGTGAGAAGCACACTAACATGCACACACATACACACACACGCGCACACAAGGCAAGACAAAGAGTGAGAAGCAATGGAGTTCTTAGATTACTTTCAAAAAGCTCTTACAAGTTCAAAACTAATACAAGCTAACCTCAAAAATGAGCTCTCTAGCTCTTTTTATAGTTTTTGACTAGCTTTGGCCCTGTCCAGACCTAGTGTCCGGCCTAGTTAAAAATTAGGTTCCAGGGCTTATTTGAGGGTTCAAACGAGATCTAAAAAATACGAAAATTGGCAGGTAGATACTTCTAATGCTCCTCAAGCTCAAGGACTCCTTGGCTTGCACAAAATGGAGCTACAAAAATATGAAATGATATTTACAATGATTATTAGTGATAAAAATCACTGTTGTTGTAGGGATTTCTTCTAATGATATGCCATACATATCTTCGAGCTCCCTACTTGCTCTTCCTTCCTGCGGGTCCATCTCTTTGATATGCATTAGTGTCTTGAAAAAATATTGGCCTACTTGTCGGATCGTCGTTGACTGCCTTGTCTGCTTGTGCTTTCTCTTCTCTCAGACTCTCTTCTTGTGCTTCCTTGTCTTGTCAGTCCTTCAGCTTCTTGTCTGCTGCTAACACCTACAGACACTCAAGAGACTAGGAGTATACTGGCCAACTATGCAAGCTGATGTTCATAAGATGTGCAAAGAATGCCCAATCTGCCGCACTAAACCACCAGTGGAACACGCCACTCTTTATCGAGTGTCTTTAGTGCCAGATTGGAGTGAACCACTAGTAGCCTTTCTGAGGACGAAAACATTCCCTCAGGAGATGACATTGGCTAGACAAAGGAGCTTAGAACAAGAAGCTAGAGACTATGCTCTCATTGGAGATAATCTATATAGACGAGGAAAAGATGGGTATCTTAGAATATGTGTTCATGAGAGCGAATATCTTAAAATTTTGGAAACAGCTCACCAAGGTGTAGCAGGAGGGCACTTTGGACCAGATCGAGTGATCAAAGCAATCCTATTTGCAGGATTTTGGTGGCCCACCCTTCACATGGATGCACATACCTATGTGAAGCGGTGTGATGTTTGTCAACGAACTCAGTATCCTATACGCAAGGATGAGATGCCATTGAAACCTATGATGGGTGGACGTGCATTCTCTAAGTGGGGAATAGACTTTGTCGGCCCTATTAATCCCCCAGCTAAGGGTTCACATGCTGAGTACATCATTGTGGCCACAGACTATTTGACCAAGTGGGTAGAAGTAAAAGCCACTACAAAGAATGATGCTCAGACCACAGCAAAGTTCTTATTTGAAAATGTGTTCACTAGATACGGGTTGCCAATAGAATTGGTGAGTGATAGAGGCACACACTTCTTAAATGAAGTCATAGAGAACCTTCTCCAAGAGTTCTTGGTAGTACATAAGAAGTCTGCCCCCTATCACCCACAAGCTAATGGCCAGGCTGAGAGCACAAATAAGATCTTATGCAATGTATTGACTAAACTGGTGAATAACAAACGCTGTGACTGGGACAAACAGCTACACCATGCTGTTTGGGCATACAGAGTTGCCTATAAAACGGTACTCCAAGCCACGCCCTTTCAGATGGTATTTGGCCAAAACGCAGTGCTACCATTGGATTTTCTGATACCAACCTTGAAGGTAGCACAAGAGCATGAATGGACAGGCCATGAGCTATCCTCTAGAATCTTTGATCTTGAACGATTAGGTGAAACACGACTGAGAGCTGCTGCAGGGATTTATGCAGCCAAGAAGAGGCAGAAAGCCTATTTTGACGCACATGTGAAGGATAAGGGTCTGAAAGCAGGAGACTTAGTTTTAGTCTACACACTGAAGCAACATGCGAGAAAATTAGAGAAGCGCGGCTATGGACCAATGATTATCAATAGGATCTCCACAAGTGGAGCAGTAAAACTAGCCACCCTAGAAGGAGACATTCTCCCAAGTTACATAAGCGGATGCAGAGTTAAGTTATATCAAGAACCTCTAACAGAAGAAATGCTCAATCGACTTAATACTGCAAAGAAACGTAAGGAAGAGGAAAAGCGAATTCGAGAAGAAGCTCAGGCTGAAGCTTTAGAACGCATTCGACGAATGAAATTGAGAAGGCAAGGTAGAGACCAACCCAAGACCGATGCTCATGAAGCTCTTGGTTATCACATGGCCATGTGCGACGCTACAGGTAAACTGTCCCGTACAATTGTTGATCGACGACCTTTCATGACCCTAGAAATAGGACAGGGAAAGAGTACAAGGTCTGTGAGAGCATTAATCGACTCAGGAGCCGCCACGAGTGCAGTTCGACTTTCTTACTGCCAAGAATTGCAATTGAAAGTCAATCCTATAGAGGCATACCTCATAGGATTAGGAGGTGTGGAAACCCCTTGCATGGGCGAGGTGGAGCTTCCTCTGTATCTTCAAGAGGTCCCAATGGTAGTCAAAGTGCTAGTATGTGAAGACGAGGATCTTACAGAACCTCTTGTCTTGGGCCAAGACTGGATCTATGATCATGCAGTTAGCCTTAACCTAAGAAGTGGAATTCTTCAAGCGTGGGTAGGCCGGAATCACATCACGATCGAATTAGAAAATCAAACACATAGACCATTAGAAGAGGCACCAAATCCTGGTCCTTCCAGGAATGCATCTGAAGATAACAGTGCTGTTCTTGTCCAAAGTTCTATGGTACAGAAGATTGTCACGCTTGACGAAGGAGTAGAAGTCAGCAAGGAGTTCCCTTCTTTTCCAAAGAGGATTCAAGGAAAGCAAGGTGGCCAACACACGACACAAAGGAGGCTGATGATTAAGAAGTATGAGCACCAACTGGTACAACCTAGAGTACCCCAGGGCGTGAAGCAGATTTGGGTGCGCAAGGGTGAACAACCCACGGCTCCAGATACAGTGTCTCAAGGGAGCACTAAACAAGTTACCCCAACGAGGATCATAACGAGAACATACCCTAGGCAGCAATTTGGACACTCCATCTCTATTTGGGTTCCGAAGCGGTCAATGAAGGCTAGGCCAAATACTCGACAGATATGGGTGCCCAAGACCTGCTTACAAGCCCAAATAGCCTCACCTCCATTCACAAGCTCGAGTAAACACCCACAAGCACCCGTGTCACAAATCCCAATGCAAACATCTACACCCCACACCACCACATTCTCGGTCACACCTAATAACGCATGGAAATGGGTACCCAAAAAGTCTCAGATCCAACACAATCCTGTCACCAAACCTTCAAAAGTCACCACCACGAAGAGCTACAATTCCACAACCAAACTTTGGAGACTCAAACCCTATATCAAACCACCCGACCCAATTTTGTAAATCAGTCCCCTCTGATGTAGGTGCATTCTGAGTAAATTGCACATCCAAAGTATGCATCTAGGACAAACACTGACACACTAACCTCATGTACACACATCACGAACACTTCACCCAATAACCGCTAACCACTCAGAATGTCATGCGGGTATTGTGGAGGGAACACCATAACATCTTATTTCCTACGCAATGCTAATGTGCATCTCTCTTCTTCTAGCAGATAAGCTTCAACAAATCCAAGCACTCTCATGGCAGAAGCAGCAGGTCCGAGCTCACAGGCAAGGGTAAACACTACAGGAATTGATGTGGATAGTCTACCGGTGGAGGTGTTGATATATTTAGGTAGTGATGTGTGTGAACACTCTAGGACCACCGGGGCACTTTTTTCCCTCTTTAGGAGGTTTTTTTCCCCCGGCTTGTATATACGCCTATTGCCCTAATGGGCGACTTATCTTTGTACATTCTCTAGTAATACATTCAGTCTTGTGTGTTGTGCTCCAAGCTTCTTCTTCTTCCTTGTGCTGTTCGCGTGCTTCCGCAGACGTCTAACTCCAACAATTGGTATCAGAGCAGGTCGTCGCTTCTTCTAGGGCGCCGTCGACACTCCTCCGTTTGCAGTCTCAGATTCGCACAAAATCGCGATCTGAGCTCGTTTCGGCCTCTGAACGCACTATCGCAGCGCTTGTGCAGGCTATTTCGTCCTTTTGTGCCAAAGGTATATACCAGTTTCTGTTCGCCAGTTTAAGCGTCTCAAAGTCTGCTACAGGTCTAGCAGAACTCGTTTGGGCAGTTCCGTTCAACTTTTTGAGATACAGTCAATTTTCTGCATCAAGGTATTTTAGTCACCGGCCATGGCTGAAAGCAGTGATGTATTCCGTATGTTGGCTGTTGAGGATAAGTTGGATGGTACCAACTACCCATTATGGGCTTATATGATGCGACATGTCTTGGTTGCAAAAGGATTGTGGAACATTGTGTAGGGTGTTGAAAGACGTCCTGTTACACCTGCAACTACAGGTACTGCAAATACAGGTGCTGGAGGTACTGGAGCTGATGAAGATGGTGTCGAAGATGATATTGTGCAGATTCCTGTTCGTGCTGCTGTTTCTGTTGCACCTACTGCAGAGCAGATTCGTTGGGATGGCAGAGATGCCCTTCCACATGCATTGATAGCTTTGTCTGTCAAACGTGCCATTATTCCTCACATACGCTCTTGCAGAACAGCTAGGGATGCTTGGGATACACTTACCACTTTGTACCAAGCTAGGAATGAGGCTCGTGTTGCTTACCTCCGAAAACAGCTGGAGAGTGAGCACATGAATGAAGGTGATTCTATGGACAGTTTTCTCACAAAGATCAAAGACCTGAAGGAACAATTGATTTCTGCTGATGAGGTTATACCAGATAGCTCACTTGTACAGACGGTTCTGAATGGTCTTCCTGATTCGTATCAGAGTTTTGCTTCTACTCTTCGGTTAATGATGAAAGGCAATCCAAATGCCTTGGCATTTGAAGAGTTAGTCTCTGTTCTGTTGCAGGAAGATCAGTCCAGGCAGAACAGGTCCATTATGCGTGTTGCAGATCAAGCTTTTCTGGCTAGTCAGAAGGGAAAAGGAAAATGGAGCTCTTCTACTAGTAAGCAGAAATCTGCAAATGCTGCACAATCGAAGAACCAGGATAAAGATGAGAAGAAATCAGAAAAGCAGAAATTGTTTTGTAAGTACTGTAAAGGGAATGATCATATTATAAAGAACTGTCCAAAACTGGCTGCTAAAGAGGCAAAGAAGAAAGAGGCTGGAATGGTTGTTGCAGAGGCCTCTACACCAAAAACAGAGTCTGCAAATCTTGTGCAGGAAGAAGAATGGGCATTTACTACTGTCTGCAGTTTTGATCCATCTTCTCATGATCAGTGCATGTCTGCAGTAGACTCAGATGTTTGGTACTTTGACAGTGGGGCGACCAAACATATTACCTCGCAGCGCAGTTTCTTCTCTTCACTCGAGCCTGCCCCTACAGGGAATACTGTCACATGCGCCAATAACTCCTCTTATCCTGTTATGGGAGTTGGTAAGATCATTCTGACTACTGCTGATGGTAGTTCTTTCACTTTGTCAGATGCTTTATTTGTGCCAGGGATCAAAAAGAATCTGTTATCAGTTTCTGCATTAGCCAAGATTGGCTTGGTTGTGAAATTTGTTGATGACAGGTGTACAGTCCATGATCTCTCAAATGGCGATGTGATTATTGCTTCTGGCATTTTATGTCGTGGGCTGTATAAGCTCATAGACTATAAAAGATCTGTGAATGATTCGGCATGTGCAGTTCATGATTCTCAGGCTATGTCAGATGCAAAGCTTTGGCATGCACGCTTTGGTCATCTGAATTTTGCTAGTTTGTTACGCCTGCAGAAATCTGAAATGGTGTCCTCTTTGCCCAAACTTGAGGCACCTGGAAAACATGTTTGTGAAGGCTGTATTTTGGGCAAAATGCAGCGTTCTTCCTTTCCAAAAGATGGTTCAGTTCGGGCTACGCAGAAGTTGCAGCTTGTACATAGTGATGTCTGTGGTCCTATGCAGACACCCTCTTTTGGAAATTACCTTTACTTCGTGACTTTCATTGATGATTTTTCCAGGCATGCATGGGTATATCCACTCAAAGCAAAGTCCGAAGTGTTCATGTGCTTCAAACAGTTTCTGGTTTTGGCTGAAATCTGTCAGCATGTAAAATGGGCACCCTCCGTTCTGATCGAGGGGGGGAATATATGTCTTCAGATTTTAATGCATTTCTGGCTGAACGTGGGATAAAACACCAGTGTACAGTGCCGTATACACCTCAACAGAATGGAGTTGCTGAACGGAAGAACAGGTCTCTCATGGAGATGGCGAGGTGTATGGTCAAGAGTCAGGCTTTACCTCATAGTTTCTGGCTAGAGGCTGTCATGTGTGCAGCATATGTACTGAACAGGTGTCCCACTAAAGCGTTGCAGTCTATCACTCCATATGAGGCTTGGCATGACCGCAAGCCATCTGTTGCTCATCTGCGTGTTTTTGGTTGTTTGGCATATGCATTAGTGCCTGAACAACATCGCAGAAAATTGGATGATAAGGCAGTAAAATGTATTTTTGTTGGGTACAGTTCTGAAAGTAAAGGCTATCGTCTGTATCATCCACAGACTAAACGCATTCTGGTTAGCCGTGATGTTGTCTTTGTGGAAGATGCTATTCAGCCATTGCTTTCATGTACTAAGGAGACATCTGTTAGCTCCAAAGACATGTATGATACTTTGATGCCTCTTTTTACAGGTGGACAGTCTAGTGCTGGTCCTAATGAGGCAAATTCTCAGCCTTTGCAGGTTTCATATGATGATGCAGATCATTCCATTTCTGATGCAGATTTACATGATGCACTTGTTGATGAGAGAGCTGATATTGAGCAGGCAAAAACTATGCCAAAATGGCTGGTGCAGACTTTGCGTGACAGCAAATTAGATGCACCTTTGTCATATCGTACTCGTTCAGGCTCTCATAGTGCCTCCTTTGCATCAGATTGCTATGCTATGGCTGCGTCTAGTCTCTGTGATGAGAATGAGCCTGTTTCTTTTGATGAAGCACAGAATTCAGAAAATTGGATGGCTGCTATGCAATCTGAATATGATGCTATCATGAAGAATGGTACATGGTCTTTATGTGACTTGCCTCCTGGCAAGAAGGCCATTGGCACTAAGTGGGTATACAAGCTGAAGCGTAAACCTGATGGTACAATTGACAGGTATAAAGCTAGGCTTGTTGCAAAGGGTTATGCGCAGGAAAGAGGCATTGATTTTGATGAGACCTTTGCACCTACATGCCGTATGACTACTGTTCGGAGCATTTGTGCACTTGCAGCCCATCATGGTTGGAATGTACATCAGTTGGACATTAAAACAGCATTTCTGAATGGTGACTTGCATGAAGAAGTGTATGTTTTTCAGCCCCGTGGCTTTGTGCAGAAAGGGCATGAAAACCAGGTTTGCAGGTTAAAGAAGGCATTATATGGTTTAAAGCAAGCACCACGTGCTTGGTATGAGAAGATACATGCCTATCTGATTGCACATGGTTTTGAGAACAGTCCAACTGAAAGCACCTTATATGTTAAGCGTGCTAATGATGTACTTCTGATCATTGTTGTCTATGTTGACGACATGCTGCTCACTGGTCCTATTGAGAAGCATATTGCTGATTTCAAGGCTGATTTGCATGCCTCATTTGAGATGTCTGATTTGGGGCATTTGCATCACTATTTGGGCATTCAGTTTATGCACGTTGATGGTGGAATGGCTTTGTGTCAAACGAAATATATTGACACATTATTGCAGCGTTTTGGCCTTGAAGACTGTAAGCCTATTGCCACTCCTATGGAGACAGGTTTACGATTGAGTCTTCATGATGCTGGAGATGCATTTGATGCTGTTCTCTATCAGCAGGCTGTTGGATGCTTGATTTACTTATGCATTACTCGGCCAGATATTCAGTTTGCTGTCTCACAGATGAGCAGGTTTATGCATTGCCCAGGAGTCACGCATTGGAAAGCGGTTAAGCGCATCTTTCGCTACTTGAGTGGTACTCGGCTACTTGGGTTGTTTTATCCCAAGGGGGGATCACTACTGCCAGATTTGCATGCTTTTTCTTACTCAGATTGGGCTGGTTGCTATGACACTCGTGTGTCCACCAGTGGTTTTTGCTTCATGCTTGGTAGCTCATGTATATCTTGGTTGAGCAAGAAGCAGCCTACTGTGGCCACTTCCAGTTGTGAGGCTGAGTATAGGGCAACTTTCACAGCTACCGTTGAGTGTGTGTGGCTCAGACGCCTTATGGATGATTTGGGTGTTGGTCAGTCTTCTGCCACCACCATCTTCACTGACAGTCAGAGCGCATTGGCAGTTGCGAGGAACCCTGTGTTCCATGCTCGCACTAAGCACATTGAGGTGCATTATCACTACGTCAGGGAGAGGTTCTCTGCTGGGGAGATCAGCTTGGCATATGTGCCCACGCAGGAGAACATTGCAGACCTTTTCACGAAGGCTCTGCCTAGGGAGAAGTTTGAAGCTTTCCGCAAAGCTTTGGGCTTACTTCCTTTTGTGGAGTGATCTCCACATAGCTTGGCACTTCCTTATACATGAGTGCCAGCTCCTTGTTCACCGCATCACTCCCAGGGGGGATTTGTTGATATATTTAGGTAGTGATGTGTGTGAACACTCTAGGACCGCCGGGGCACTTTTTTCCCTCTTTAGGAGGTTTTTTTCCCCCGGCTTGTATATACGCCTATTGCCCTAATGGGCGACTTATCTTTGTACATTCTCTAGTAATACATTCAGTCTTGTGTGTTGTGCTCCAAGCTTCTTCTTCTTCCTTGTGCTGTTCGCGTGCTTCCGCAGACGTCTAACTCCAACAGGAGGTGCCACCAACTGAACGACCTGTGGAGTGGCAACACCTTCAGTAGATACCTATACCGGATCCACCCACAGGGGTTACAGAGAGAGTACATGCCAATTCTCATTGGTTCAATGGCATGCCAGGTCCATTAGGAGAGGCCAAATATATCTGGGAGTCTAAGTGCGAGTATGACAGATCATGGGTTCGATTCCAATTCTTCTCCAAGGAATTTGAAACTCTACAGAACACAGAAGATCTCCAGACCATATGGCAACGCGCAGGGCTAGCCGAGTACTTTGAGGCACCGCTACCTAAACCAGATCTCCTCCGATGCTATTATTTGGTCTCAACTCCCAACGTGTCTATCCCTCTTCGTATATGCATGCAGCATTTTGCTTTCCCTGGTCAAGATCGCTTCACACAACCGCACAAAAGAATTTGGTTTGCTCTCTACTTGGCAGAGGTAGGGGCGTTACCAATTAAGCTTCCGGTATGGATTATAGATCAGCTGTATGAAGCAAATAAGAGGGCACATAGGAAGCTGGTAGTGAATGGGTGTTGTGCAATCACACGCATCATCTACAAGTGCTTAGCTTACGATGTACCTGTTGAACGTGCTTTAACTTGGGCACAATTACAAATGTTCAAGAGGCTTAAGACGTCCACACATCAATCCAAGCGTATGAGGGGCTCGATCCCATGTGTCCAGACACGTGAAGTCCTGACTACTCCTGAAATGTCGCCACGAGCAGGGGCAACTGTACCTCCCTTTACCATTCGAATACCCAGGTCTGAAGCGGAAGTTACCACACAAGCTACCCCCTCAGCTCCTCCTGTTCCCCCGGTATTTGAATTTCCTACGACTGGAGGCGTAGAAGGGATGAGTCACTTTGATTTTGAATCATTCTTGTAGAACACACAGCTCTCTGATGTAGAGTTCTATTCAGAGGCAGAAGAACAGGGCACATCGTCCCAAAGAAGGAGAAAGTCAACAGAGGACCGCCATGTCCATTGGGATGATGAACAGCAGAGAACCCTGTCACAACATACGGAGCACTCAGAGGCAGAAGACGAAGATGAGGGAGGAGAAGACGAAGAAGAGACCACGGAAGCCCCAGCTTACACAGCAGAACTGAGAAGGCTGTATCAAATCATGGAACAAGTGCGATCACAACAACTGCTTACCGAAGAGAGTAGTAGGGTGCTCATGGCTCAACTACTGGAATAAGCGGGAGTGGACTCTGAATACAATGAAGATCTACTCTTGGTGGCAGAAACGTATGGAGTAACTGAAGCAGTTCGATTGGCACTTGAGAGACCCCCTGTTCAATATGATCCGAGGAGATTCCAAACACAACCACGGTCAGGTAAAAACATCCAAATTCCCATCACAACTGCACAAGGACCCATTATTACATCTGAAGCTATTGCAACAACCTCCCAAGCAACAGTAACCACTAGCCAAGAACATACGATCATCCATGAAGAGTCCACTGAACCACTCCCACCAACACCCCCACCATCGCCCCCTCGAACAGAAGCCGTGGAAATCACCTCTACCACTCAAACCACCGAACAAACCTTCATCTTCCGTACTCCCACCTCGAGTTCAACCCTATTCTCCACCTGTGATAACCCAATCTATGAAGCTACCACCACCACTACACAATCCACCGAATCACTCATAGAGCCTGCCCTAGGACAACCATCCCCCATACCCTCAGCCATAGGCCACCCTGACTCGAGATCCATATTCATGGGATTCCCTACCACCACACCACCCTTCATGACTGCCCAGCCTCTACAACCTTCACTCCCATTTCCCATCCCTCCCGTTCTCCAACCCCTCCATGATTTTTTTGCAAGAACATTTCGGCCCAGGTCTCAATCAATTCCTCTATTTTCAGTTCCTGCACCCACTTCTCACTTATTCACCACTTACACACCTACACCACCTACCATTCCAATGTATATGGTAGACACCACACTCACATCCACTCCCGAAAACATGGACATTTCACCACCCACGGCACCTCCCCCTCCCCCCACACTTCCACCTCCTTCCATTCCCCCTCCACCAACTTCACCCGCACCCACAGCACCATTAGACACATCATCCACGCTTCCCATTCCCCAATCCCCTCCCCGTGCATCCTCCACTGTACAAACAACACCCTCATCGGTAGGTAATGCATTGGACACTATGCTAGCATGTATTTCACAATTAAGAACAGAGTACAATCAGCTCCACCAACAGAACGCACTACTGCAAGAGCACTCAGAGGAGTTACAACATCGCCTTGCTACACTAGAAGAGGAGAACGCTCGCCTCCAAACTCAGTTCCAAACATTACAAGAGGCTCATGGCATATTGGAAGTACAATTACAGAATACAGACAAAGAGGCACTACAAATGGCAGAAAATCATCTACGGACACAGCTCGACCGCAATTCAAAGCTTCAGCGAAATATGGCCTTGCTTAAACGACATCTCGCAGCCGCTCATGAAGAGAATCGACGTCTGCAACTTCAGAATCAGGACAACCTAGAGGCAGCTATCGAAAGCACACTTGGGGCACCCATCAGTCCCTCAAAGTTTCAAGTTGTGACCCCAGACAATATCAAGATCATATTGGAAGATTATGCTATGCTGCTTGAAGCACATGACCAATTGTCAGAAGAACTGGATCAACTGAAGCAGAAACAACAACAAGACACAATAACTACCTCTCAAGCCACCTCCTCAACCGCTTCACTTCTGACAGACACAGAGGCTCTAAAAGATCTCCAAAGACAGGTCCTGGAGTTGCAAGCAAGCACGCCTCCTACAATATGAAAGACCACCTTCTCCACCAGAGGCTCCCACTGATGAGGAAACCGTGCAAATCCCTGTGGAAAAGACGTTTGAAGAAGAGTATGAACCACTACCCTTCCCAGGAGGTCAACAAACAGAAGAAGGTCAAGACACGTTTGAGGCACCACGACCCCCCTGGCTCCGACAAGTGGAAGAAATCGGGCGTTCGCATGAAGAGAGAACCGTCGTGCAAAATCAGGCTATGAGAGTCATAGAGGAGACGGTGCTACAGTCTGAATACTTCAAGAACCTGTCATCGAGGCGTCTTATCCTCTCCTCAGAACTCCAATACAGACCGTACTATATCATTTTGGCAGATTGTAACGCAGAAATACAAAGAGTCACAGGCAAACTTCCTACTTTTGCAACCCAGTTTCAACCGGAAGACCTTCCCCCAGATGTGCAAAAAGGCAAAATTCGTCAACCAACCTGGCGCCAGAGGCTTCTAGAGACCTATCCCGAAATGCTGCGGACATGGAATCATGCGCCTTTACATCTCCTGTACAATCCATGCTACGGCCCAGTTCCACGCCGCAGGTCTTGGAAAGCATTCAACATTAAAGTGCAGAACAACACACAATGCAAGGAATGGCTAAACTACCCATACATAGCGCCACCTACGGGGCCACCATCAGTCGCCTACATGATGGCCACCATTCGACACTGGATGCCTCGACTGAAGCCAATGCAAGATGTGGCAGCCCAAATGATGCTGAAGATTTTAGACATGATGCAAGTTGTATTGAAAACCTTTAGAAATGCAGCAGCACCACAGGTACGTCTACCGGGGTTCACCAACGGAAATTATGATTTGGTGTATGACATGAGCACCACCCCCAGTATTCGTGTGGCCTATGCCTGGCATGCGCGAATCAAATATCTTCCTGCATGTTATAGACAGACATTTGAAGAAATGTTCAGATCAGGTTTCTGGGAGTATCACTCGGAGGTCTTTGCCCCGAAGCCAACACACCTGCTCCATCTTTTTGCATGTGAACAAGCTATGTACTCCGAGTACCACACTACTCCACAACCAGATGCTCCAGGTGCAATTAATTGGGATGCATTGGAAGCTGATCTAGCAAGAGGCTTAAGGATAGGTGAACACGAGCTTGCCACCAACGTCATCCAATACTACATTGACCACCCTATACAACAGAGGTATGTCAGAGGCGACAGACGCTAGGAAGGGGGGAGTGTTGACAGACAAGTCATAGGAGATAGACACATCGGAGCAGTCATGCACAATACGGCAACAAGGCCCAATCATTTTTCTTCATAAAGTAATTCCAATTCAAGTGATTTTCATCACTACACACACATTGTAAATCCCGTTTTTGGTAGAATATACTCCATTTTGTTCAAGTCGAGGAGTCCTCGAGCTTGAGGAGTATTAGAATTAACTACATACCAATTTTCATAATTTTTAGATTCCGTTTGAGCCCTCAAATAGGCTCTAGGACCTAATTTTTAACTAGGCCGGACACTAGGTCTGGACAAGGCCAAAGCTAGTGAGAAAACTATAAAAAGAGCTAGAGAGCTCATTTTTGGGGTTAGATTGTTTGTGAATTGAGCTTATGTAAGAGACTTTTTGACTAATGCAAAGAACTCCATTGTTCCTCTCCTTGTTCTTGCCTTGTGTGCACGTGTGTGTGTATGTGTGTGCATGCTTGTGTGCTTCTCACTCACACACTTGTGTCATCACTTGCTCATAGTCTTCATACTAGTCCTCACGTCTCCACGGATTGACAATTATGAGGTGGATCTCCTCACGTTGGTACTCACCATTGTGCTAGAGTGACAACCAACTATTCCCTAAGCATTCATCCAACGAATATGCCATCCTTTGCCGTCCTGAACCTGAAAGATCTTCTCTCTAGTTTTTAGTAGCCATCCTGAACCTGCAGAAGCGTACTTATGGCATCTCTAGGCCTTTCTACTCGGCAATCGATATGGCTGCGAGAGAACCAGTCAATTTTGCATCATATTTCTTCCTGCGAATACACAAAGAATGTGTTTTCATTATCAAGCAGGTAAATAAAGGTGATATGCCAAGATCGAGACTCCCGCATATCCTATCCTTTCTGTTCCCGGCCATTCTAGCAGCACAACCACCACCAAGAGGTCCAATCCTGCGCCATGAAGAGTCTGCACAAATCTTGGAGGACAACGAAGATGATGAAGAGGAGATCAATCAACTCTTCCGTCGGAAGAGAATCAGAATCGATTCTTCCGACAGTGATGTACAGGGATCAACCGCAAATGATAAGGCAGACGACAAAAAAGAAGAAGCCAATGAAGACAAAACTTTTCACAACACCACCACTTCCATGCAGCATGAATCTTCAGCACAGTCATCTTCAGAAAAACAACAAGAACAAGCACACACCGAATCTGACACAAGTTCGTCAACAGAAGCACCTAAGCAGCAATCGGAGCACGAACAGCAGAGAGAAGAATACCACATTATTAAAGAAGTTCTTGAAGAACTACTGAAAGCAGTCGAGGCCACAGCTTCCGACGCCGCTGAAACACAACAACCCATAGATAAGGTAACACAGTCTAA
This sequence comes from Ceratopteris richardii, assembly GCA_020310875.1. Taxonomy (NCBI): domain Eukaryota; kingdom Viridiplantae; phylum Streptophyta; class Polypodiopsida; order Polypodiales; family Pteridaceae; genus Ceratopteris; species Ceratopteris richardii. The sequence continues at coordinate 145,928,318 of CM035411.1, read as the reverse complement.
CTCTGTTCTTCCCACTACCCCACCGGAGCCACCACTCGACCCCATTAACCCTATCCAACATGTTCACCCCAACGAACACGCTGCCTCTTCTTCCTCATCCCCGAACTACTCTCCACCGAACTCCAAGCAGCTACTCACCACATCCTCATCCCAGCCTCGTCCTCATCTTCCACTCCCCTCCATTCCCGTATTTTCTGAGTTAGCATCAATGGGTCAACTGCTGATCAATTCACCACAACAACTACCTACGCAATTGAAGCAAGCAACAGAGAATATTTGCAATGAATTTCAACATAAAGTAAATGTGTTGGAGGCTGATATCAGCCCTCTACAGGAAGAATTACTAGTAGCCAAAGCCGAAAACCAAGCATTACAAGATCAGCTGAAGGAGTTACAAGCACGACTGGCCAAACAAGTAGAACTTACAGCACAAAGGGATGCGGCACTGACAGAGCTCAAAAAGAAAGAAGAATTATTAAATGAGGCAAATGCCAAAATCGGCCAGCTGAAACAGGATATACAGGATAAAGATGATGCCAGAATCACCTTAGGCAATCTATTGGAAGAAACAAGACAGACGTTAGAAGAAGTGGTACAACGAGGCCAAGAACAGCACGATCTGGCAATGAAAACCATGGAAGAACTGCACAAATGTAAAGAAGATTTATCAGAAGTAAACGACATCCTAAGGCGCAAATTGACAAATGAAGCTCAATTCCACAAGGAGATAGCAGGACTCCGAAGAGAGCGAGATGCATACTCAAGCACGATACAATTCCAAAACCAGGAAATAGAAAGAAGGGAGAACCAACTGATCTATCAAAAGGACAGAATAATCAGAATGGAGAAGCAGGCTGAAGAGATGAAGGTATCCAGAGATGCGGCCTTATCGAACGAGTTCTACTTACAAGAAGCCTTTCTGCAGACGCAAGCAGAAATTTTGCTGACCGAAGCTATTGCATTAAGTTCTGTAAGAGTAGATGCACAATTAATAGAACCAGATACTCTCAAACAGATGCTAGAAACATTAAAGAAGAAAATCGCCCGTACATTTAGATTAGCCAGAACAATGTATTTAGAAGGAATAGTAGATGAACAGTAATTTTGTAAAACCTGCGGGTTCGAGTCCACCGTGCGTGCCAGTGTTAGTCGGCCGCCGGATTGGAAGTTGTAAAGACAAGTTGTAAAGATTGAATCTTTTTAGATTCAGCACGGGCAAAAGGTGGTTACCAAGATCTTTGTAATCTTTAGAAGCAATGAAAAAAGACACTTTGGGACGTTCCGGGGAATCACCAAACTGTCTGTCTGGGTGATTTGTCTACGCGTACTATAGTGTGTGGTTTTTGCGTAATTCGAGTACTCTGAGTATCCTGCAGTGTGTTAATCTTCTCTGTTATCAGTACCGTTCTAAGTGTGTTTACAGAACGTTCATCGGGATCACCAGGCTGTCTGTCTGGGTGATTAGCTGTGACGATACTGTGTGTCGAGTTGGGTAATTTGGAGCATCTTGTCTCATTTCTGTTTGTTCGTTATCGATGCTTGTTCGGGTTGTAGCTATAGAGACGAACGATCGCCATACTGTGGTTTGGGCGAGTCTTCCATGAAGTTCTGGTTGGATTGGTCTATTAATTTCGTGTATAGTAGTCTGTAAGTTATTCGATGAAGTCGGTGTAGTTCTGTAGTGTTCTGAGACTCTGATTCATATTGTGTTGCCTGCAGTGTTGAGGTATGTCGTCTTGCGGTAAAGATTAAACTACAGTAAGGGTCTTCTTAAGTTACGTACTGACCCTCCAGTATCGTGTGTCTGAAACTGTTGAGTTCTTGGTGTCTGCGGTTGTGTCTGTTTGTTGTACCTATTCGATAAAGGTTGAATCATTGCTATCGTCTCTAGTAATTCAGTAAGTTATGTGTGGAATAGTATAACATCTTAGCGTATCCGGTACACTTTGAACGAGTTGATCGTGAACTGTAAGTTTATAAGTGTAACAGAGTCTTGATAGTGTTTTGAGCATCAATGTATTGCGGTGTGTGAAGTGGTTAGTTTGGGAACCAAGTATAGGGCCTCTGTCTAACAGACCCCTTCCACTCCCAAGAACCCACTAAACGTTTAAACGCGCTACTGGCAGTTAGTAGTCACAGCGTTTAACAGAAGGGCAAAGGAAAATGGAGCTCTTCAATTAGTAAGCAGAAATCTGCTAATTCTGCACATTCGAAGAAGGAGGATAAAGATGAGAAGAAATCAAAAAAGTAGAAATTGTTTTGTAAGTATTGTAAAGGGAATGATCATATCTGTCACTCTAGCACAATGATGAGTACCAACGTGAGAAGATCCACCTCATAATTTTCAATCCGTGGAGACGTGAGGACTAGTATGAAGACTATGAGCAAGTGAAGGCACAAGTGCGTGAGTGAGCACACAAGATGCACACACATACACACACACGCGCACACAAGGCAAGAACAAGGAGAGGAACAATGGAGTTCTTTGCATTAGTCAAAAAGTCTATTACATAAGCTTCAATCACAAACAATCTAACCCCCAAAATGAGCTCTCTAGCTCTTTTTATAGTTTTCTCACTAGCTTTGGCCTTGTCCAGACCTAGTGTCTGGCCTAGTTAAAAATTAGGTTCTTGAGCCTATTTGAGGGCTCAAACGGAGTCTAAAAATTATGAAAATTGATATGTAGATAATTCTAATACTCCTCAAGCTCGAGAACTCCTCGACTTGAACAAAATGAAGCCTATTCTACCAAAAATGGAATTTACAATGTTTGTGTAGTGATTAAAATCACTTGAGTTGTGAATGGTCCATGGAAAAGTTGATTAGGCCTTGTTGCCGTATTGTGCATGACTGCTCCGTTATGCTAGTATGCTCTACATCCGACTTGTATGCCAACACTCCCCCCTTCCTAGTGTCTGTCGCCCCTGACAGACCTCTGTTCTGTAGGGTGGTCGATGTAGTATTGTATGACATTGGTGGCTAATTCATGTTCTCCTATCCTTAAGCCACGTGCTAGATCAGCTTCCAATGCATCCCAATTTATGGCACCGGGAACATCTGGTTGCGGTGTGGTGTAGTACCCAGAGTACATGGCTTGTTCACAAGCAAAGAGGTGGAGCAGGTGTGTTGGCTTCGGTGCGAAGACCTCCGAGTGATACTCCAAGAAACCTGATCTGAACATGTCTTCAAATGTCTGTTTATAACATGCTGGGAGGTATTTGATGCGTGCATGCCAGGCATAGGCCACACGAATACTCGGGGTGGTGCTCATGTCATACACCAAATCGTAATTTCCGTTGGTAAACCCTGGTAGACGTACCTATGGTGCTGCTGCATTTCTAAAGGTTTTCAGTACTACCTGCATCATGTCTAAAATCTTAAGCATCATTTGGGCCGCCACATCTGGCATGGGTTTCAGTCGAGGCATCCAATGTTGAATTGTTGCCATCATATATGCTATCGATGGAGGCCCCTATGGTGGCGCTATGTACGGGTAGTTTAACCATTCCTTGCATTGTGCATTGTTTTGAACTTTAATGTTGAAGGCTTTCCAAGACCTGCGACGTGGAACTAGACCGTAGCATGGATTGTATACGAGATGTAAAGGTGCATTGTTCCAGGTCTGCAGCATGTCTGGATATGTCTCGAGAAGTTTTTGCCGCCAGGTTGGTTGACGAATCTTGCCTTTTTGCACCTCAGGAGGAAGGTCTTTTGGTTGAAATTGGGTTGCGAAGCTCGAAATCTTTCCCGTGACTCTTTGTATCTCTGCATTGTAGTCGGCTAGTATGACATAATAAGGTCTATATTGCAGTTCTGATGAGAGGATAAGACGCCTGGATGATAGGTTCTTGAAATAATCGGATTGTAACATCGTTTCCTCTATGACCCTCATTGCCTGATTTTGCACTACAGTGCGCTCTTCATGAGAACTCCCTATTTCCTCCACTTGTCTTAGCCATGGGGGTCGTGGTGCTTCAAATGTGTCTTGACCTTCTTCTGTCTGCAGACCTCCTGGGAAGGGTTGTGGGTCATATTCTTCTTCAAATGTCTGTTCCACAGGAATTTGCACTGTTTCTTCATCGGTGGGTGCCTCTGGTGGAGAAGGTGGTCTTTCATATCGCAGGAGTCGTGCTTGCAATTCCATGACCTGTTTTTGGAGATCCCTTAGTGCCGCTGAATCTGTGAGAAGTGAGGTTGCGGAGGAGGTGGGTTGAGGGGTAGTCGTTGTGTCTTTTTGTTGTTTCTGCTTCAGTTGATTTAGTTCTTCTGATAACTTATCATGTGCTTCAAGCAGCACAGCATAATCTTCCAATATGATCTTAATATTGTCAGGGGTCACCGCTTAAAACTTTGAAGGACTTATGGGTGCCCCTGTTGTGCTTTCGATGGCTGCCTCTAAGTTCTTGGTTCTGGAGTTGGAGGCGTCGATTCTCCTCGTGAGCAGCTGCAAGGTGTCTTTTAAGAAGTGCCATATTTCGTTGAAGTTTAGAGTTGCGTTCTAGTTGTGTTTGTAGATGGCCTTCTACCACACGTATGGCTTCCTTGTCTGTGTTCTGTAGTTGTACCTCCAATATGCTATGTGCCTCTTGTAAAGTCTGGAATTGTGTATGGAGGTGGGCATTTTCCTCTTCTAGGGCATCAAGACAATGTTGTAACACCTCCGAGTGCTCTTGCAGTCGTGCGTTATGTTGCTGGAGCTAATTGTACTCAGTCCTTAACTGTGATATGCATGCAAGCATTGTGTCTAGTGTATTTCCTATGGATGCGGGTGTGGTTTGTACCATAGAAGATGCATGGGGAGGGGATTGGGGAAAGGGACGCGTGAATGTTGTGTCTATTGGATTTGTGTGTGGGGGTGAAATGGGTGGAGGGGGAATGGGAGAAGGTGGAAGTGTGGGGGGAAGGGGAGGTGCCGTGGGTGGTGAAATGTCCATGCTTTCAGGAGTGGATGCGAGTGTGGTGTCTACCATATACGTTGGAATGGTAGGTGGTGTGTGAGTGAAAGTGGTGAATAGATGAGAAGTTGGGGTGGGAGCCGAAAATAAAGGGAATGGTTGAGACCTGGGTTGAAATGTTCTGGCAAGAAAGGCATGGAGAGATTGGAGAATCGGGGGGATGGTGGTTGGGGGTTGAGGACGTAGAGGCGGAAAGGTCATAGAGGGTGGTGTGGTGGCAGGGAATCCAAAAAATATGGATCTAGAGTCAGGATGACCTATGGCTGAGGGGATGGGAGATGGTTGTCCTATGATAGGCTCTATGAGGGATTCTGTTATGATGGTGGTGGTATTATACAAGGGGTTCTCAAAAGAGGAAAACAAGGTGGAACTAGAGGTTGGGCTACGGAAAATGAAGGCTTGATCTGCGGTTTGGGTAGTCGAAGAGATACTTACAGCTTCTGTTCGAGGAGGTGATGGGGGAGGGGTAGGTGGTAGTGGTTTGGTTGTTTCCTCCTGGGTGACAGGGGTCTCTTGGCCAGTGGTTGCTGTAGTCTGGGAGGTTGTATCAATGGGTACCGTGGTAATAATAGGTTCTTTCGTCGTCGTAATGGGGATCTGGATGTTTTTACCAGATCGTGGTCGTGTTTGAAATCTCCGAGGATCGTATTGAATAGGAGGTCTCTCAATCGCTGATCGGACTGCTTCTACAACACCATACGTTTCTGCCACCAGGAGTAGACGTTCACTGTATTCAGAATCCACTCCTGCTTCTTCCAAAAGCTGTGCCATGAGCACTCTGCTGCTCTGTTCAGTGAGCAGTTGCTGCGATCGCACATGTTCCATGATTTGATACAGCCTGCGGAGTTCTACTGTATAAGCAGGGGCTTCTATTGTCTCTTCTTCTTCTGCTCTTTCTCCTCCTTCTTCTTCTGCATCAGAGTGTTCTAGTTGTTGCTCATCGCCCCATGTACATGGCGGCCTTCTGTGGGTTTCCTCCTTCTCTGGGAAGAGGTGCCCTGTTCTTCTTCATCGGAATAGAACTCCACGTCAGAGAGTTGGGTGCTCTGTAAAAATGCTTTGAATTCGGAGGTACTCATTCCTCCAGCACTCCCAGAGGAAATTCAAATTAAGGCGGAACCGGAGGGGCCGAGGGGGCTGCTTGTGATGTACGTTCAGATCCAGGCCTGGGCATTCTAACGGTAAAGGGAGGTACAGTGCCCTCCGCTTGTGGTGAAACTTCTGGAGTAGTTAAGACTTCACGTGTCTGGACACAAGGAATATAGCCCCTCATGCGCTTGGATTGATGTGTGGAAGTCTTGATCCTTTTAAACAATTGTAATTGTGCCCCGGTTAAAGTACATTCAATTGGGATATCATATGCTAAGCACTTGTATATAATGCGTGTAAGGGCGCAGCAACCATTCACCACTAGTTTCCTAGATGCCCTTTTATTTGCTTCATACAATTGGTCTACAATCCAGACAGGAAGCTTACTTGGTAACGCACCTGTCTCCACCAAGTAAAGAGCAAACCATATTTTTTTGTGAGGTTGTGTGAATCGATCCTGACCAGGAAAAGCGAAATGCTGCATGCACATACAGAGAGGGATACAAACATTTGGTGTGAGTGCCGCCATATCCTTAAGCTTCAGCAATTTTCTATCCTTCATGTTATTCGGGATGAGAGCATCCTTCTCTGAAGGTACATGTGTACCATGCATATTCAAGGCGCTGCTCACCAATTCCACTGTAAGCTAAAACCTTTTCAATTCATTGTTGCCCAGCAAGGAAGGAAGAACAAATGTTCCTGGTTTGTCCTTTTCTGCACTAGCCTGTAACGTTGAGACCATGTAGTAGCATCGGAGGAGATCTGGTTTGGGCAAAGGTGCTTCGAAGTACTCGGCTAGCCCTGCACGTTGCCAAATAGTCTGAAGATCTTGTGTATTATGTAGAGTCTCAAACTCCTTGGAGAAGAATTGGAATCGGACCCATGACCTGTCATACTCACACTTGGACTCCCAGATATACTTGGCCTCACCTAATGGACCTGGCATGCCATTGAACCAATGGGAATTGGCATGGACTCTCTCCGTTATCCCTGTGGGTGGATCCGGTACCGCTATCTGCTGAAGGTGTTGCAGCTCCATAGGTTTTTCAGTTGGTGGCACATCAATAGGTAGGCTATCCACATCGATTCCTGCAGTACTTACTCTTGCCTGTGAGCTCGAACCTGCTGCTTATGCCATGAGAGTGCTTGTAGTAGTTGGTGCTTATCTGCTAGAAGAAAAGAGAGGCACATTAGCATTGCATCTGAAACAGGATGTTATGGTGTTCCCTCCACAATACCAACATGACAATGCGAGTGGTTAGAGGTTATTGGGTGAAATGTTGAGGATGTGTGCACATGTGGGTTAGTATGTTATTGTTCATTCTAGATGCATACTTGGGATGTGCAATATTCTCAGAATGCACCTACATCGGGGGAAAAAGGATTTACAAAGGTGGGTCAGGGGGTTTGATATGGGGTTTGGGTCTCCAAACTTTGATGGTGGAATGATTGCTTTTATTGGTGATGGTGTGTGAAGGTTTGAGGACAGGATTGTGTTGGAATTGGGACTTTTTGGGTACCCACTTCCGTACATTCCTAGGTGTGACCGAAAATGTGGTGGTGTGGAGTGTAGTCGTTTGCCTTGGGATTGGTACCAAGGGTGTTTGTGGGCGTTGATTCGATCTTGTGAATGGAGGTGAAGCTCTTTGGGCTTGTAAGCAGGTCTTGGGCACCCATATCTGTCTAGCATTAGGAATAGCCTTCGTTGACCGCTTTGGAACCCAAATAGAAACCGTTTTCCTAGATGGATGCCTCGGATGTTCTCTCGTTGTGATCATCACTAGGACAACTCGTCTGGTGCTCCTTGGAGGCACTGTATCTGAGGCCGTGGTTGTTTCATCCTTGCGTACCCAAATCTACTTCACACCTTGAGGTATTCTATGTTGTACGAGTTGGTGCTCACACTTCTTGATCATTGGCCTCCTTTGTGTCGTGTGTTGCCCACCTCGCTTTCCTTGAATCTTCTTTGGAAAAGAAGGGAGCTCCTTGTTAACTTCTACACCTTCGTCAAGTGTGACAATCTTCTGCACCATAGAACTTTGGACAAGAACAGCATTCTTATCTTCAAGTGCGTTCCTGGAGGGACCAGGATTGGGTGCCTTTGCTAGTGGTCTAAGTGCTTGATTTTCTAGTTCAATCGTGATGTGGTTTTGGCCTACCCATGCCTGAAGAAGTCCACTTCTTAGGTTGAGGCTGACCGCATGATCGTAGATCCAGTCTTGGCCCAAGATAAGAGGTTCGGTAAGATCCTCGTCTTCACAGACTAGCATCTTGACTACCATTGGCATCTCCTGAAGGTAGAGGGGAAGTGCCACCTCTCCCATGCAAGGGGTTTCCACACTTCCTAATCCTACGAGATATGCCTCTATAGGATTGATCTTCAATTGCAATTCTTGGCAGTAAGAAAGTCGAACTACACTAGTGGCTGCTCCTAAATCAATTAAGGCTCGCACGGTCCTTACATTCTCTCCTTGTCCTAATTCTATGGTAACGAAAGGTTGTCGTTCAACTATCTTATGGGAATGTTTGCCTGAAACCTCGCACATGGCCATGTGATAACCTAGAGTTTCATGAGCGTCAGTCATGGGTTGATCTCGACTCTGCCTTCTCAATTTCATCCGTCAAATGCGTTCTAAAGCTTCGACCTGTGCTTCCTCTCGAATCCATTTTTCCTCTTCCTTACGCTTCTTTGCAGTGTTGAGTCGATTTAACATCTCTTCAGTCAGGGGTTCTTGGTATAACTTAACTCTGCACCCGCTTATGTAACTGGGTAAAATGTCTCCTTCTAGAGTGGCTAGTTGCACTGCTCCACTAGTGGAGATCCTATTGATAATCATTGGTCCATAGCCTCTTTTCTCTAGTTTTCGTGCATGTTGTTTCAATGTGTAGACTAGGACTAGGTCTCCTGCTTTCAAGCCTTTATCCTTCACATGTGCGTCGAAATATGCTTTTTGCCTTTTCTTGGCTGCATAGATTCCTGCTGCCGCTCTCAGTCGTGTCTCACCTAAACGTTCAAGATCAAAAATCCTAGAAGAGAGCTCGTGGCCTGTCCAATCATGCTCTTGTGCTACCTTCAAGGTAGGTATCAAAAAGTCCAATGGTAGCACTGCATTCTGTCCGAACACCATTTGAAAGGGTGTGGCTTGGAGTACCATTTTATAGGCAACTCGGTATGCCCAAACAGCATGATGTAGCTGTTTGTCCCAATCAGAGCGTTTATTATTCACCAATTTAGTGAGCACATTGCATAAGATCTTATTTGTGCTCTCTGCTTGGCCATTAGCTTGTGGGTGATAGGGGGCTGACTTCTTATGTATCACTAAGAATTCTTGGAGAAGGTTTTCTATGACTTCATTCAAGAAGTGTGTGCCTCTATCACTCACTAGCTCTATGGGTAGCCCATATCTTGTGAACACATTTTCAAATAAGAACTTTGCAGTTGTTTGAGCATCATTCTTTGTAGTGGCTTTCACTTCTACCCACTTGGTTAGATAGTCTGTAGCCACAATGATATACTCAGCATGTGAACCCTTAGCTGGGGGATTAATAGGACCAACAAAGTCTATTCCCCACTTAGAGAATGCACATCCACCCATCATAGGTTTCAATGGCATCTCATCCTTGCGGGTAGGATACTGAGTCCTCTGACAAACCTCACACCTCTTCACATAGGTATGTACATCCATGTGAAGGGTGGGCCACCAAAATCCTGCAAATAGTATTGCCTTGATCACCCGATCTAGACCAAAGTGTCCTCCTGCTACACCTTGGTGAGCCGTCTCTAAGATATTGAGGTATTCGCTCTCGTGTATGCACACTCTAAGCTACCCATCTTTTCCTCGTCTGTATAGATTACCTCCAATGAGAGTATAATCTAAAGCCTCATGTTCTAGGCTCCATTGTCTGGCCATTGTCATGTCTTGAGGGAATGTTTTTGTCCTCAAGAAGGCCACTAATGGATCACTCCAATCTGGCACTAAAGATACGTGATAAAGAGTGGCATGTTCCACTGGTGGCTTAATGCGGCAAATTGGACATTCCTTGCACATCCTATGAACATCTGCTTCCGTCGTTGGCAAGTATACTCCAAGTCTCCTTAACATTTGTAGGGTTCGTTGTTTTGAGTAATGTTGCTCCAATGCACCTACATGTGCTAATTGCAACCACTTAGCGTACTCGTCCTCTTCCACACAACACGCTAATACTCCGTGATCGGTATGCTTGTACATACTTCCTCCCATAATATGATACTTCTAGGCTTTTACTATCTCCCTATCTTGTGTGTTTACTACTGGGTGGTTAGGCCCATATGTCAATACTGGCACTAATGGCTTAGCCCACTGAGGTACCACTTCCAAATTGAACAAGTATGCATCAGGAAGGTCGTCTGAGACTCCTTGTGGGGCCTCTCCGGATGTGAGCCTAGAGAGATGGTCGGCTCTCAAATGAGTCTTGCCTTTCCTCACCACAACCTCAAAGTCATATTCCATTAGTAAGAGAAACCATCTTACTAATCTTCCTGTGTTGCATGGTTTGTTTACCAGGTATAGTAATGCTTGATGATCAGTAAAAAAATTTAAACTTATTTGCAAGCAAATAATGTCTAAAATTTTAACCACATATACCATACCTAACCCTTCTCTCTCAGTGGTGGTATAATTCCGTTCAGTAGCATTCAATTGTCTACTAGCATAGGCAATTGGAAGATCCATATTACCTTCACCAGTAGGTTGTGCTAGCACACACCCAATAGCATAATTGGATGCATCTACGTGAACATGAAAGAGTTTGTTCCAATTTGGTGTAGTCAGAATTGGTGTTGAACACAATTGTCGTTTAAGCTCATCGAAGGAATTCTCACATTCATCGGTCCACTCAAAGTTAGTCAATAGTCCATACAGAGGCTTTGCTATGATGGCATACATGTGAATGAATCATCGGTAGTAACCACAATGCCCCATGAAGGCTTGTACTTCTTTGACGTTCTTTGGCCTAGGCAGCTCCGCGATAGCTCTCACTTTCTCTTCGTCAGTGGATATGCCATTCTTTGACACTATGTGTCCTAGAATCTTGCCTTGCCTGACCATGAAAACACACTTTTATGGGTTCAAGCAGACTTGATACTCTCTACATTTGTCAAAGATCTGCCTAAGTTCTGGTATGTGAGTCTGTCTAATGTTGGAATGAGCGCAAAGATCATCAACATAGAAATTCTTCCTCAAGAACTCTTTAAACACATGGCACATCAGTCTCTGAAAAGTTACCGGTGCATTGGTAAGCCCAAATGGCATTACCCGAAAGGCAAATATGCCCCACTCTGTGGCAAAAGCCGTCTTATGCTGATCTTCTGGTGCAATGGCTACTTGATTGTAGCCAGAGAACCCGTCCAGGAAGCTGTACACTTCCTTGTCTGCTACCCTTTCTAATAAGTGCTCAGTAATAGGAAGCGGATAACTATCTCTAATTTTGGCTGTGTTAACCTTCTTCAAGTTAATGCACACACGTAGCTTTCCATTCTTCTTGGGCACCACTACGATGGGGGATACTCATTCAGTATGCTCAATCTCATAGATAAATCCAGCTTCAACCAAGCGATCTATCTCTTCCTTGATCTTGGCAGCATAGTTGTCATTGTATGTGTATGGCTTTTGTTTAGAGGGTCTAGCCTCTGAGGTCATGGGGATCGTATGTGAGCATATGTCAGGGTCTACACCTTTCAGGTCTTTGTAACTCCAAGCGAATACATCTCTGTATTCTCTTAGTAAGGCTATCAACTCTTGCTCTTCTTCGTGCGTCAGGTCATGCCCTATGTAGGTGCATCTTTCTTCTCCCTCTTCTATGGCTACAACTATTTTCTTGGTAGTTTCCTTGCTATCGTACGCCTCTCCTGCTTGTGCCTCACGTTTAGGCATTCTTATCATGACTCTCCTATCGTCGATCTCGTATTTTTTAAAGTTTTCAAGGACCTCAAACAAGGATTCCTCTTCCTCTGGAGTGACTTCTTTATTCTTTCTTTTCTTTCCTTCACTCTTGGTTGTCACGTGTGTGGTTAATCTCACATCATTAGTGAGCTCTCCGTGTCTCTGAGGATGAACTTCTACTTCATAGAAATATTCTTCATCTGATGCAAAGGGTGGGTCCATGATGATCGACTCAAGATCGGAGTCACTTGCATCTTCAAATGCATCAGGGCTAGGTTCGCATTCTTCTAATACTACTTCTCCCATGATTGGCTCTATGGAGAAGACTGAAATGGCGTATCCATCTTCATCACAGTGAGGTGTCCATTGCTCTTTGTTGATGGCTACATCCATAGTTGCTAAGGTTTCTGCCCAGCCATGAGGCTCAAACTCCTCGTCAGGAAATACTATAGGTGCATAGGCTGGGTCTTGAAGTGATCTATGAGTTTCCTTCGCACCTAGCTCTCTTGCTTTCTCTCTTTTCTCTTCTTCTACGGCCACTTTGCACATCCATAGGTGAGTATCTTCATGCATCCATGAGGTTCCTGATCCTATGGAATGCAATGACTCTGTATCATCTGTGGCTCTATGAGTGGGATTCCATTGGATGGGGGGTACGTCTCTATGAGAGAAATCTTTGAGATTCACTTTGGTTGTAACACCCAAGTGTTGCAAATAGAGGGCATTGGTTCCCCAATCTTGCACTATTTGCAATTGCCTCAAGAAAGGTCTTCCTAGAATCATCTCATAGGCTTGATTTTTGCTAAAGTCACATATAGCAAAGGTATGTTCAAACTCTACACCACAAGTGGTGAGAGTTATTCCTTCTAGTAGCCCTAAGGGTCTCTCAATGTGACCATCAGCCATTTGTAGCTTCATTCTGGTGGGCCTGAGTGCTGGCTTACCCCAACGCTTCCATAGGGAAGTGGTTGCAATTGCAACTCCTGCACCTGAATCCAAAATGGCCTTGGTTGTGTACCCCTGATGAGTGATAGGGAGGTAGGTGTTTCCTTCTTCTCCTTCGCTCATGTCTCCTATTTTATCCAAGGGTATTTCCGGTACTGTTTCATGAGATCCTACCTGGGAACGAGGTTTCGCTATGTCCGGCACTTGTTTGGCTACATTTTTCCACACTTCGGGTTTAACCTTAAGTAGTTCTTCCAAGGTGAGGTTGCATTGCACTTTGGTGTTCTTCACTACCTCCGTGTTCCTAGGTATGACTGAATCTTCATTTCTTACCATGACAGTGGGTGCTCTCATGCATGTGGACTTAGTTTCCCAGGGGCCTGTGAAATGTGGTAACTCGTGCAAGGAATTAGACTCAAAATCTAATCTCCCCTAAGATTGGGCACTCTCCTGCTCCCCATATATGGAAGGAAGGTCTTGTGGGAATTGATCGTGCGTGTCATCCACAAGTTCGATGGGAGGATGAATTTCACTCTCTTTAGCCCATTTCTCTTCCTGAATCTCTCGCAAGAACTCTGGTGAGTATCGATTCATAGATGAAGAGGTGTCTGGTTCAGTGGAGTTAGGCACGTAAGCTTCCTTGGGAGGAATGCTTATTCCATTGCTTGCCTTCCCCTTAGCCTGTGAGTTGGCTCCTTTTGTAGACTTCGCAATTATCGCCTCCAATCTATCCAACAATCCATCAAAATGCAATGGTGTTCTAGTGGAGTTAGAGCAATTGAAGAGGCGATTGGCCTCAAACATGGCCTGGGTCAGTTCCACCATCTTGGCACATAGCTTGGTTCGTTCAAGCTCTAGGTCAGCTCTCGGGTAACATTTTTCATGATCTGTTACATTTGGCCCTTCATGGATCCTGGCCTGATTGGCCCTAAGCATCATGTCTATGTCCTCAGGAGTGGGATCTGCTAAGACTGATCCTACTCGGGGTGGTGGGTGGGCTACATGCGGTGGGTTAGAAGGTGGAGGGATGGAAGGTGGAGGGGGTGGTAGGGGAGGTTGTGTGTGAGAGTGCGTTTGAGATGTGATTTCTATAATTTTGGCTTTGGTTTCTCGTAGACTCTCCTCGAGTTCGCTCATCTTCTTTGCCCATTGTCTTTTCATGCGTTCATGGCTATCTCTCCAAGCTCTTGTTCTCTTCTTATTCTGGCTCTCAGTTTCGCTAACCTCGGCATTCTTTTCTTGGCCTAAGTCTTGGTTTTGCTTCAGTGCTTGAGCCCTTGTGATGACTTGCACTGGAGTTGTGGAAGTCACACTTCCTGCGGAGTCTACCACTAAGCCAATAACATTGATTGGAGCAATTTTTGGCATATTGGTAGGGTTCTTGGGACACTCCCGTAACAAATGTTCTTTTCCACAATCTGGACAAAAACCTTGAATTGTCACAGATTGGATTTGAGTTGGTGCAGGTATAGGGCGATCACGAATGAGGTGGTCCCCCTGACAGCGATAGTAGGGTCCTATAGGAAATGGAGGTCTTATCTACCTAGGTTGAGGTCTAGAGTTGGGGTTTGCATACATGACATTAGCATACTCAGGCTCCCCACTATTTTCACTTGGGTCCTCATAATAATATGATTCGTTATGCTCCGATGACTGCATATAGTAAGCCTGTGGGCTGTCAATATGGGTGGAGTCAAAACTATGGTCACTTGGATCACTCTCTGATAGCAACGGTGTGACTGGGACTATGGCTCTGTTCAGATTTTCTTCAGCAGATGTATATTTCACTGGGATCACATTGGTTGGAGCAGGGGGTTGCTGCACTAGGACTGGTTGGGGTCTCTGCTGCCCTTGATAAGATGGCTGATATGGTTGTTGTGGTCTGCCGTATTGTTGTGGTGGGTATTGATTCTGGTATCTACCCTGTTGTGGATATGGCTGAGGGTAATTTTGTCTGATAGTTTGTTTGTTATAAGGGCAGTCTTGCGCGGTGTGGTTGGTGTACCTTCGCTCGATGGTGCAGTATTGATTATTAGGATTAACTTGGGGTTGAGCCATGATAGGACACACATTCGCCATATGGTCTCCTCCGCAAGTATAGCATCGTTTTCCTCGGGCAAATCTAGGAATCTGCTTGCTAGAGACACCTTATTTCTGAGCTACCTTTTCTGCTAGATCCTCAATTGATGTGGATTGTGAGGAACTGAAGCTTGTAGAGCTATCTGAATCTTTATAGATCTTTGAAAGCTCTAACTCCTCTCCTAGATTATCCTCAATGTCTATGCACATGCGAACACATTCCTCTATGGATCTAGGGTCCTTCAAGTACACATATGATCTCAGCTTGGTACTTAACAATCCATCTAGAAACAAGGCCACTTGCTTGGCTGGAGTTGGTAGCTCTGGAGCAGGGCATCTCTCTAGGTACTGCCTAAACCTTCTTCCTGCGAGCCTCACTGTCTCTTGAGGTGTTTGTTTAAAGCTGTATATCATAGAGGAGGTGTTATGCCTAATACCACTTTTTGAAAACTCAGTGATGAATGCTTCAAGAAGTTGATCTATGCTTCTATATTGATCCTGGTGAAGTGGTTGAAACCACGTCAATGCAGTGTTCTTGAGTGTTAGGCCAAAAGCATTGTATTGAGTGAACAAGTCTTCCACTTGTTCAGCTCTCAAAACTTACCTAAACTCTGCTACATGGTCATATGGATCTCCTGTGCCATCGAAGCAATTCTTCATGGATTTCACTAATTGTGTGGGCCTTAAGGTTCTAGCATGTGCTCTAGGCTTGGGGAGAGGGAATTCGTCTACATTTCCTGGATTCCTTGGTTCCCTATATCTCTCCCTTTCCATCTTATCAGTCTCTGTCCTAGATCTTTCCCTTCCAGTTGGATTAGCAAAGCTCACCTCAGGTCTATCTCTATTTCTGTCTCTCTGAGCTCCATGAACTTGTGATGTTCCTGCTCTTGGGTAGCCATATGACACATTAGATCTTGGTTAGGGAAAAATGAATTCTCCCTTCCATGTGTATGCGTGTCTTCCATGCTCAGAGACCATGAAGATTCTCTCAGAAGCATCATCTAAATAGGTCACCTTGCCTGGGGTCTCGGGGTCTTTGAATTCATAGATGGTAAGAGCACCAATTTCGTTAGGCTTCTCAGGCTTATACCTCCAAAAAGCCTCATCTCTCTCTCGATTCACGAGCAACTCTATGCTCCTATTGTCCTGAAGAACTAACTCTGGAGTGATTATTCTTGTTAGAACGGACTTGCCTCGAGGGGTTTTCGGCTCTTTCCCTAAGTTCCCTTGCTCTATGTCGCCTAATTCAGGTTCAGGGATTATGTTGCCAAACTCATCCGTCCTTTCAGGTTGGCTAGTAACCACATACATTGTTCCCTCTTTATCAATGTAGGAACCATTTTCGAACTTGACCACCGGGTGTTCTAGACTAATGGGTTGATCCGGGTTTTTAATTAGGACAAATGATCTTCGTAGACCATCCCAGGCGGTTGGTCCGAATGTATTCCAACTGAGTCTTGTAGGGACCTTCCGGCCTTTCTAGGTATGCAACTCCAGAACTACCTATAGGTCTTCCCATGCTATAAGACATCTCCGAGTCACTGGTTTCTGAGTCTAATGCGTAGGGGTAATCACTCAATTGTTGGGCCCAAGATCTTGCGGTATGGTTGACACTAGCCTCAGATGATCTAACACTTTGACGGTCTCTTCCTAGGTGTCTCCCCGATCTCAGGTTCATATGCCCTAACAATTGACCCAATGATCCTTGTACAACCACGTTGCTGATTCTTTGATACCAATCACTTGTTCCTTTTGAGTTCCTTTGTGCGTGTATTCTTGTCTTTAATTCAGCGTCGTCAGGAGCACTTAAGTGTGTCGTACTTAATGTTCTACGTCCACTTAGTTTAAGTTCTTTTCCTTTAGGTTATCCCTTGATTGCGATTTAGCCTATTCTTGGACTTGAGAAGTTAAAGGCTCTTCGAACTTGAGTATTCCTATCGTACCCCTAGTCAATTTGACCACTACTCGTACTTAGCCTAAGCTAAGAATGGACTGAGGGGGTTAGAGTTGTTCCAACCTCAAGCCGCTCCTTCTTGCAATGCTTGTCTGCCTAGGAAGCACCTTCCCAAGCTTGTTTGTGCTGGCACTTACTTTGATTTTCTCCAAGAGCTCTCGATGGTCCTGTAAAAGTTCCAAATTTAGCTCAAGTATTTATCTTCTCTTGACAAACAATTTAATTCAGACACTCTTAATGACCCTTGTTCCCCCTTTTGTATTGCAAAAAAAAAATTCTCTAGAGCTCTCTTGGTGTACCCACCCCTCAGAGGGCCAACCTTGGTGTATGAGTATTTGAATATGCAAATATGCCCAAAATTTAGCCTAAATTCCCAAAAAATTACCCCTTTATTTTTTTGCCGAAAATGGCTGTCTATCGCGATAGACGGTGTCTGTCGCGATAGACACTAATTGTCGCGTGGGGATGTCTGTCGCGATAGACGGTGTCTGTCGCGATAGACAGTGTCTGTCGCGATAGATGTGTCTGTCGCGATAGACGGTGTCTGTTGCGATAGACGGTGTCTGTCACGATAGATGTGTCTGTCGCGATAGACGGTGTCTGTCACGATAGACGAGTCTATCGCGATAGACGGTGTCTATCGTGGATTTTGGTCTGTCGCGATAGACGGTGTCTGTCGTCTGTCGTGGGGTGTTGTCTGTCGCGATAGACGGTGTCTGTCGCGATAGACGGTGTCTGTCGTGATAGACTGAGTGATAGACAGTGTCTGTCCCGATAGATGGGGTCTATCGTGGGTCTCTGTCTATCACGATAGACGGTGTCTGTCGTGATAGACGGTGTTTGTCGCGATAGACAGTTGTCTGTCACGATAGACTGAAAAAATGCCAATTTTTTAGAAACTTCTAGTGATTTGGAGTGCTCTAATGGTGTGGGTTATTGTGCCAAGCATGCATTCAAAAAATATTAAGTTTTTCTGTCTGTCGCGATAGACAGAGGTCGTTGTCCTGGGACCTGTGCAGAGTCTCTCGTACCTGCGCAAGCTGCTGGAGATGGTGGTACAGCTAGTTCTTGCAGCAAAAGCTCAAAAAACACACAAAAGCAGATCGCATGCAAGCTCTCTCTCGCTCTCTCTCACAAATGAAATGAGGGAAATGAGGTGGGGAGTGGGATATGATCAAAAAACTGAAATTTTTGTGACGATGAAGATGGAGGTGGGAGATGGTGAGGATGATGATGGTGATGATGGTGATGCAAAAAACAAGAAAAATAGAAGCAAAATAAGGAAAATAGAGGATATTACCTATGTCTCCAATGTCTCAACTCTACGTCTTACCATCACACGCTCGTCCTCGAAGCTCTCTCCCCGGCAACGGCGCCAAATTTGGTGTCACTCTAGCACAATGGTGAGTACCAACGTGAGAAGATCCACCTCATAATTGTCAATTCGTGGAGACGTGAGGACTAGTATGAAGACTATGAGCAAGTGAAGGCACAAGTGCGTGAGTGAGAAGCACACAAGATGCACACACATACACACACACACGCACACAAGGCAAGAACAAGGAGAGGAACAATTGAGTTCTTTGCATTAGTCAAAAAGTCTATCACATAAGCTTCAATCACAAACAATCTAACCCCCAAAATGAGCTCTCTAGCTCTTTTTATAGTTTTCTCACTAGCTTTGGCCTTGTCCAGACCTAGTGTCCGACCTAGTTAAAAATTAGGTTCTTGAGCCTATTTGAGGGCTCAAACGGAGTCTAAAAATTATGAAAATTGATATGTAGATAATTCTAATACTCCTCAAGCTCGAGGACTCCTGGGCTTGAACAAAATGGAGCCTATTCTACCAAAAACGGAATTTACAATGTTTGTGTAGTGATTAAAATCACTTGAGTTGTGAATGGTCCATGGAAAAGTTGATTAGGCCTTGTTGCCGTATTGTGCATGACTGCTCCGTTATGCTAGTGTGCTCTACATCCAACTTGTATGCCAAAAATATCATAAAGAACTATCCAAAACTGGCTGCTAAAGAGGCAAAGAAGAAAGAGGCTGGAATGGTTGTTGCATAGGCATCTACACCAAAAAGAGAGTCTGCTAATCTTGTGCATGAAGAAGAATGGGTGTTTACTAATGTCTACAGTTTTGAACCATCTTCTCATGAGCAATGCATGTTTGTAGTAGACTCAGATGTTTGGTAAGTTTGACAGTGGGGGGACCAAACATATTACCTTGCAACATAGTTTCTTCTATTCACTCAAGCCTGCCCCTACAGGGAATATTGTTATATGTGCCAACAACTCTTCTTATCCTATTATGGGACTTGGTAAGATCATTTTGACTACTATTGATGGTAGTTCTTTCACTTTGTTAGATGCTTTATTTGTGCCAGGGATCAAGAAGAATCGGTTATCAGTTTTTGCATTAGTCAAGATTGGCTTGGTTGTGAAATTTGTTGATGACAGGTGTACAGTTTATGATCTGTCAAATGGAGATGTGATTATTGCTTCTGGCATTTTATGCCGTGGGTTGTATAATCTCATAGACCATGAAAGATCTATAAATGATTTGGCATGTGCAATAAATGATTCTTAGGCTATGTCAGATGAAAAGCTTTGGCATGCATGCTTTGGTCATCTAAATTTTGCTAGTTTGCTACGCCTGTAGAAATCTGAAATGGTGTCTCTTTGCCCAAACTTGAGGCACCTAGAAAACATGTTTGTGAAGGTTGTATTTTGGGCAAAATGAAGCATTCTTCCTTTCCAAAAGATGGTTTAGTTCAGGCTACTCAGAAATTGCAGCTTGTACATAGTGATGTCTGTGGTCCTATGCAGACACCTTCTTTTGGAAATTATCTTTACTTCGTGACTTTCATTGATGATTTTTTCACGCATGCATGGGTATATCCATTGAAGGCAAAGTCCGAAGTGTTCATGTGCTTCAAACAGTTTTCGGTTTTGGCTGAAAATCTATCAACATGTAAAATGTGCACCCTCCATTCTGATCGAGGGGGGGAATATATGTCTTCTGATTTTAATGCATTTCTGGTTGAATGTGGGATAAAACACTAGTGTACAGTGCCATATACACCTCAACAGAATGGAGTTGCTGAACAAAAGAACAGGTCACTCATGGAGATGGTGAGGTCTATGGTCAATAATCAGGCTTTACCACATAGTTTCTAGCTTGAGGTTTTCATGTGTGCAGCATATGTACTGAACATGTGTCCCACTAAAGCACTGCAGTCTATCACTCCATAGGAGGCTTGGCCTGATCACAAGCCATATGTTGCTCATCTGAGTGTTTTTGGTTGTTTGGCATCTGCATTATTGCTTGAACAACATCGTAGAAATTGGATGATAAAGCAGTAAAATGTATTTTTGTTGGGTACAGTTCTGAAAGTAAAGGCTATCGTCTGTATCATCCACAGACTAAACGCATTCTAGTTAGCCATGATGTTGTTTTTGTGGAAGATGCTATTCAGCCATTGCTCTCATGTACTAAGGAGATATTTGTTAGCTCCAAAGACATGTATGATACTTTGCTTCCTCTTTTCTTGTGCTGGTCCTAATGAGGCAACTTCTCAGCCTTTGCAGATTTCATGTGATGATGCAGATCATTCCTTTTTTATGCAGATTTACATGATGCACTTATTGATGAGAGAGCTGATATTGAGCAGGCAAGAACTATGCTGAAATGGCTGGTGCAGACCTTGTGTGACAGCAAATTAGATGCACCTCTATCATATCGTACTTGATCAGGCTCTCATAGTGCCTCTTTTGCATTATACTGCTATGATATGGCCACATCTAGTCTCTGTGATGATATTGAGTTTGTTTCGCTTGATGAAGCACAAAATTCTGAAAATTGGATGGCTGCTATGCAATCTGAATATGATGCAATAATTAAGAATGGTACTTGGTCTTTATGTGACTTGCCTCCTGGCAAGAAGGCCATTGGCACTAAGTGGGTATACAAGTTGAAGTGTAAACCTGATGGTATAGTTGACAGGTATAAGGCTAGGCTTGTTGCAAAGGGTTATGCAAAGGAAAGAGGCATTGATTTTGATGAAACCTCAGCCCATCATGGTTAGAATGTACATGAGTTGGACATTAAAATTTCATTTTTGAATGGTGACTTGCATGAAGAAGTGTATGTTTTTCAGCCCTGTGGCTTTGTGGAGAAAGGGCATGAGAACTAGGTGTGTAGGTTAAAGAAGGCATTATATGGTTTAAAGCAAACACCATGTGCTTGGTATGAAAAGATACATGCCTATCTGATTGCACATGGTTTTGAGAACAGTCCAACTGAAAGCACCTTATATGTTAAGTGTGCTAATGATGTACTTCTCATCATTGTGGTTTATGTTGACGACATCTTGCTCACTGGTCCTCATGAGAGGCATATTGCTTGTTTTAAGGCTGATTTGCATGCCTCATTTGAGATGTCTGATTTGGGGCATTTGCATCATTATCTGGGCATTCAATTTATGCATGTTGATGGTGGAATGGCTTTGTGTCAAATGAAATATATTGACACATTATTGGAGTGTTTTGGCCTTGAAGACTGTAAGCCTATTGCCACTCCTATGGAGACAAGTTTGCGATTGAGTCTTCATGATGCTGGAGATGCATTTGATGTTGTTCTCTATCAGCAGGTTGTTAGATGCTTGATTTACTTATGCATTACTCGGCTAGATATTCAGTTTGTTGTCTCACAGATGAGCAGGTTTATGCATTGCCCAGGGGTCAAGGATTGGCAGGCAATTAAGTGTATCTTTTGCTACTTGAGTGGTACTCGGCTACTTGGGCTGTTTTATCCCAAGGGGGGATCACTACCGCCAGATTTGCATGCTTTTTCTGACTCTGATTGGGTTGGTTGCTATGACACTCGTGTGTCCACTAGTGGCTTTTGCTTCATGCTTGGTAGATCATGTATATCTTGGTTGAGCAAGAAGCAGCCTATTGTGGTCACTTCCAGTTGTGAGGCTGAGTATAGGGCAGCTTTCACAGCGACTGTTGAGTGTGTGTGGCTGGTGTCACTCTAGCACAATGGCAAGTACCAATGTGAGGAGCTTCACCTCATAAATGTCAATCCGCGGAGACGTGAGGATTGCTATGAAGACCAAGAGCAAGTGAAGTGCACAAGTGTGTGAGTGAAAGCATACAAACATGCACACACATACACACACACATGCACAAGGTAAGAGCAAAGAGTGGAACAATGGAAGGACTTGAATTACAAAAGAACTCTCTTACAAAGCTGAAATCTACAACAAGCTACTCCCAAAAATGAGCTCTCCAGCCCTTTTTATAGTTTTTTGAGTACTTTGGCCCTGTCCAGACCTAGTGTCTGGCCTAGTTAAAAATTAGGTTCCAAGTCTTATTTGGGGACTCAAACGAAATCTAAAAATTATGAAAATTGGTAGGATGCTACTTCTAATACTCCTCAAGCTTGAGGACTCCTCGGCTTGAAAAAAATGGAGTTGTAAAAATGGAAAATGGTATTTACAATGGTTTTTAGTGACAAAAGTCACTATATTTATACGGATTTCTTATGAAAATTTGACATGTGACTCTTGGAGCTCCCTACTTGCTCCTTCTTCTTGTGTGTCCACTTCATTGATGAACTTCCATGCTTTGTCCTTGTCCTTGAGCTTCAACACTCCCCCCCCCTCTTGAGTCTGTCGTCCTTGACAGACCCTTGTTGTAATGGTTGTTCCATGTAGTACGTTGAGAGGTAGTGTCCTTCATGTATCAATAGGAGTGGTCCATCTTCCCAATGTATCCTGGTCAGTTGTCAGGTGCTTCACTTTTTCACTATGAGCCCTTGCAGGTTGTAGTCCCTATGTATGTACTTCTTCCTTGTACTCCAGCTTGATGGTGCATGTGTGAGCCTTTGAAAATTGTTAACGGCTCCAAAGAGGTGGTTACTGTTGATTATGAGCAACTCTCGGTGGTAGAGTGCTTCCTCGCTCTTATCGTTGTCACCTTGATGTCTTCTGGTTCTTCCAATGATGGCTTTCATAGTTTTCATGCCAAGTATTTGTAACCCATAATGGATGATGGGTAAGTGCATTAGTGCATGGATTGAAAACATTATGTGCCTTGTGCATGGCCTTGTAATGTGGCCCTAAGCATGCATACATGGGGAATGCATTGGAAGAAGTATGGTGCAAGAATTTGGCTCTTGAGCGAAGTGCTCAAGGGTATGTTGACGAAGAGGTTTCCTACTCTATCATCGTTATCGTGTTGTCGAAGTAGGAAGTTCTTACCATGGTCAAACATCCCTCGATATTCATCTCTTCATGGTGTGCTCTAGCATGGTGATTGACCATCGAATTATCTTCTGTTGTGGATGGACGTCCTTGATGGTTCACGTCCGAGATGCTTCAAGCACACAGTCTTGTCCTTTCTCGTTTCATTCTCTCTCCCTTTTTTTCTTTTTTATTTTTTTTTCTTTTTTATTTTTTTCTCTTTTTTTCTTTTTTTTTCTTTTTTTTGGTGCAATGTCACAAAACCAGAAGAAAGATGTTAGTATCAATGAAATATTTTACATATGTCAAGTTTATCTTATGTGCTTGGGATTTCTCAATTGTGTCTATGCACGGCCATGTAATGTGGCCCTATATTGATGCGTACTTTGAAAATGAATGACATGAATGGTGCAAAAGACAAGGTTATGCCAAAGGCACATGGTTGTTGCACGTCGAGGCATTCAATGTTCTTGCAAATGTTGATGCAGCCTTTGTTGGAGGTGTCCATTGGATGTCAAAAGGACAACTGATTTTAGGGACCCATTTCAAAACAGTGTTGGGCTGCGTACAAGTCCTTGTTGACTTCTTCATCTTTGGTTGGTTGCTTAAATTTCGTATCCACAGTGGTTCGTTCTTTGGTGCGGTGGATGCTACTGGTTCCTTAGGCTTCCAAACCCATATCCTTGATGATTGTCTTCTTACTTTTGCCAAAGGGTTGAGTTTATCTTCTTTTGGACTTTGTGCTCTATTCTTACCCTTTTCTCTCCTTGGCTTCTTTGTTGATACCTTTTGCATGGTGGGGCGCATAGGTCGTTGTGTATGTAAGAGCTTCTTGGGTACCCACATTTGTAATCACCCTTCTTGAGCTACAGCTAATTTCTTAGGCACCCACATTTGTCGAAGATCTTTTGGTTGAGGTGGTCTTGGTTGCTTGTTTCTTGTCTTCACATGTTTGGCTTGCCTGAGTGGAAGTTGTGTTGGCAGGGTTGGTGGGTGCTCTCCTTTTCGTACTCAGATCTGTTTCATGCCCATAACTACTTTCTTCTTGAAATCTCTTTGTCTATTTGATATAGTCATTGTCTTATACTGTTTTGTTTGCCTTTTTGGTTGAGTGGTTGTGGCATTAGTCCTTGCATGAGAGGAGGAGTCCGCTTGTCTTTGAGCCAGTTCTTCCATGATTGAGTTCTTCTGGAACCTAGAGCTTTTGGCACATACAACATCTTTTTTGCTAAGATTAGTCCTAGAAGAACTAAGAGAATGTGTGACATCTGGATTTGTGATCATGCAATTCTCTAATTCTAATGTGATGCATTGTTCTTGTACCCAATTTTGAAGAAGTTGACTTCTTAGGTTCAAGTTGATTGTATGGTCGTAAATCCAATCTTGACCCAAGACAAGTGGCTCTGTAAGGTCCTCATCGTGACATACTAGCATTTTGACTTTCATTGGAACATCTTGAAACTAGATGGGAAGTTCCACCTCACCCAAACAAGGCGTTTCCACACCTCCCAAACCTATGAGATAGGCTTCTATAGGCTTTATGTTCAATTTCAAGTCTTGGCAGTACGAAAGTCTAACTGCACTAGTTGTTGCACCTGAGTCAACCAAGGCTCTCACAGTCCTTGCATTCTTCCCCTGTCCTATCGCTATGGTCACAGATGGATGTTGATCAATTATTTGAGAAGCAATTGCCCTTGATGTTTGACACATGGCCATGTGGTATCTTGGGGCCTCAGGGTTGACATCTAGACCTAGGCGTCTTAACTTATTTTTCCAAATGCGTTCTCTAGCCTCTGCCTGTGCTTCTTCTCTAACCCTTAACTCTTCTTCTTTTCGCTTCTTAGCAGTATTGAATCTCTTTAGCATATCCTTTGTAAGAGGTTCTTGATATAGCTTGACTCGACAACCAATCATATAGTTGGGCAAGATATCACCTTCTAGTGTGGCCAATTGAACTGCACCGCTAGTGGAAATTCTATTAATGATCATGGGTCCATATCCTCTCTTTTCCAATTTACGGGCATGTTGCTTTAGTGTATAAACCAACACTAGATCTCCTTCTTTCAACCCCTTATCTTTTATATGGGCATCAAGTATGCCTTTTGCCTTTTCTTTGCAGCATAAATGCCTGTTGTCGCTTGTAGCCTCGTTTCACCTAAGCGTTCTAGATCAAGGATCCTAGAGGACAACTCGTGTCCATTCTACTCATATGCTTGTGCTACTTGCAAGGCTGGGATTAGGAAGTCCAATGGTAGCACTGCATTCTGTCCGAAGACCATCTGAAATGGGGTGGCATTGAGTATCGTTTTGTAGGCAACTCAGTAAGCCCAAACAGCATGATGAAGTTGTTTGTCCCAATCAGAGCGTTTATTATTTACGAGTTTGGTCAGTACATTACATAGGATCTTGTTTGTGCTCTCAGCTTGTGCGTTAACTTGTGGATGATAGGGGGAAGACTTCTTATGTATCACCAAGAACCCTTGGAGGAGATTTTCAATGACTTCATTCAAGAAGTGTGTTCCTCTATCACTTACTAACTCTATTGAAAGTCCATATCTCGTGAACACATTCTCAAATAAGAACTTAGCTGTTGTTTGAGCATCATTCTTTGTTGTAGCTTTTACTTCTACCCACTTTGTGAGATAATCTGTGGCTACAATAATGTACTTTGCATGGGAGTTTCTAGCTGGGGGGTTAATAGGTCCTACAAAGTCGATGCCCCACTTTGAGAATGCACGGCCTCCCATCATTGGCCTCAAAGGCATCTCATCTTTTCTAACCGGATATTGTGCACGTTGGCATGTGTCACATTTCTTCACATAGGTATGTGCATCCATATGAAGAGTGGGCCACCAAAGTCCTGAGAATAGAATAGTCTTAATTACTCGATCAGGACCAAAATGTCTGCCTGCAACACTGCTATGGGCAGTTTCTAAGACTTTCAAATAATCTGATTCGTGAATGCACACTCTTAAGTAACCATCTTTGCCTCTCCGATATAGGTTTTTGCCTACTAAGGCATAGTCTTTAGCCTCTTGCTCCATGATTCGTCTTCTTGTTAGACTAGCCTCGCTAGGTAATGTTCCTGATCTCATAAATTCTAGCAATGGAGCACTCCAATCTGGAATTAATGATATGTGATAAAGAGTTGCATGGTCCACTGGGGGTCTCTTTTGGCACACTGGACAATTCTTGATCCACTCATGACTTTCTTTGTCTATACTAGGCCAATACACTCCTAAACGTTTTAGATTTTGCAATGTTCGTTGTTTAGAATAGTGATTCCCTAGAAATCCTTCATGGGCTTGTTGCAACCAACTACCATGTTAATCATCCTTGACACAACAAGCTAGAACACCTTCCGTATCTTGTTTATACATGCTTTCTGCCAATATTTGATAGCTTTGTGACCGCACAATTTCATCCTGGTTCGTCTTCACCTTCTTATTTGCGGGTCCAAAGGTTAGGAGTGGTACCAACTTATTTGCCCATTTAGGAACAACTTCTAGATTGAACAGATAAGCATCGGGCAATTCATCAGACACTCCTTGCGGTGGCTCTCCTGAAGTGATGCGAGAAAGGTGATCCGCTCTGAGGTGGGTCTTACCTTGCCTAACAACCACTTCAAAGTCATATTCCATTAGTAAGAGGAACCATCTTACTAAGCGTCCTGTGTTGCAAGGTTTATTGAACAAGTATAATAAAGCTTGATGATCAGTGAAAAATTCGAACTTGTTAGCCAATAGATAGTGTCTAAACTTCTTTACAGCATATATCATGCCTAACCCTTCTCTTTCGGTTGTGGTGTAGTTTCATTCAGTAGTGTTCAATTGCCTACTAGCATAGGCTATAGGCAAATCTAAATTTCCTTCTCCGATGGGTTGTGACAACACACATCCTATTGCATAATTGGATGCATCCACATGTACATGGAATGGCTTATTCCAATCAGGACTGGTCAGTATGGGTGTTGTGCACAAGCGTTTCTTCAACTCATTGAAGGACTTCTCGCATTCGTCATTCCACTCAAACTTTGTCAACAAGGCATAAAGAGGCTTGGCTATAATTGCATACATGTGAATAAAGCTACGATAATATCCACAATGGCCCATAAAGGCTTGTACCTTTTTAACATTCCTTGGCCTCGGCGGCTCGGCTATGGCTTTTACTTTTTCCTCATCTGTTGATATTCCGTTCTTAGAAACAATATGACCTAAGATTTTACCTTGGCGTACCATGAACACACACTTTTCTAGGTTCAAACACACTCGGTATTGTCTACACTTGTTGAAGATCTGTTTGAGCTCAGGAATGTGACATCTTCTTTCTTGGGAATGAGCACATAAATCATCCACATATACTTCTAAGCTCTTTCGCAAGAACTCTTTGAAGACATGACACATGAGACTTTGGAATGTTGCAGGTGCATTGGTAAGGCCAAATGGCATCACACGAAATGCAAAGACTCCCCACTCTGTGGCAAAGGCCGTTTTGTGTTGATCTTCAGTGGCAATGGCTACTTGATTGTAACCTGAAAATCCATCAAGGAAGCTATAAACTTCCTTGCCTGCAACACGCTCCAATAAACGATCAGTGATTGGAAGCGGATAACTATCTCTTACTGTGGCTGCATTAACCTTTTTAAGGTTAATACATACACACAACTTTCCATTCTTCTTGGGCACCAATACAATGGGGGACACCCATTCAGTATGCTCAATCTCATATATGAATCCGGCTTCAATCAATCTGTCGATTTCCTCCTTTATTTTGGTTGCATAGGTGTCATTATATGTGTAGGGCTTTTGTTTGGTGGGCTTGGCATCTGCGATCATGGGGATTGTATGAGAACAAACCTTCGGATCTACTCCCTTCAAGTCTTTATAGTGCCATGCAAGCACGTCCCTATATTCCCTTAATAAAGCTACCAACTCTGCTTCCTCTTCTTTACTTAAGTCATCTCCTATGTATGTACATCTCTCTTCATTTTCTTCAATGGTGACTACGACTTTTTTTGTCTTTTCTTTGTTATCATATGCTTCTCCTGTTGTGGCCTCTCTCTTAGGCATTCGTACCAAAATTTTTCGGTCCTCAACTTCGTATTTCTTGAAATCCAAACGTCGAACAATGATTCCTTTTCTTCTTGTTTCACTCCTTAACTTTTCTTTTTCTTTTGACCTCCTTCACTGCCATCCTTTGAATTGACAGTTTTAATGCTTGTGAGAGGTTCTTCTTCCTTTTGGGTAAATATTCCTATGTCTTTTAGATAGTGCTTCTCTGAAATAAAGCAACTATCCATCACAATGGACTCTAGATCGTCATCGTTCTCTTCTTTTTCTATGAAGTCACTAGGGTCACATTCTTCTAGCAAGGGTTGACAAATGAACATTGAAATATCATAACTCTCCTCATCATAATGAGGTGTCCATTGTTCTTTGTTGACAGCAATGTCCATGGTGGCTAAGATTTCTGCCTAACCATGAGGCTCAAATTCCTCATCTAGAAAGATCATCGGTGTATAGGCTGGGTCTCTAATTGGTCTATCTCCTTGAGAAGTTCCTTTTTCTCTCGCTTTTAGGCGTTTCTCCTCTTCCTTTGCGACCTTGCACATCCACAAATGAGTATCTTCATGCATCCAGGATGTCTCAGATGAACTTTTAGAATGCACAGAGATCGAATATTCTTGCTTCTTGTGGATAGGATTCCACTGTAGGGGTGGTACATCTCTGAAGGTGTAATCCTTCAAATTGACCTTGGTTGTGACCCCTAAGCGTTGCAAGTATAAGGATTTGGTTCCCCAATCCTATACAACTTGCAGTTGTCGTAGGAAGGGCCTTCCTAGGATCATTTCGTAGGTAGTAGTTTTACCAAAGTCACATATAGCAAAGGTGTGCTCAAAATCTACACCACACGTGGTTAGAGTTATCCCTTCTAGAAATCCTAGAGGTCTTTCAACATGGCCGTCAGCCATCTGAAGCTTCATTCTAGTTGGTCTTAATGCAGGTTTACTCCATTGCTTCCACAGGGAAGTGGTCGCAATAGCAACACTAGCACTAGAATCTATGATCGCTTTGGTTGTGTAACCTTGGTAGGTGATCGGAATATAAGTATTACCTTCCTCACCTTCACTCATGTCCGCTATTTTGTCTAGAGGTATCTCTGGAACTTTCTGGTTAGAGTCTTCTTTTGGCATATTGGAAGCAAGTTCTGGAACCTGATCCTTCACATGATTCCATAGCTCAGGTTTTGCTTTGAATAGCTCTTCCACAGTGAGATGACACTGAACCTTAGTGTTCTTCATGACATCAGTGTTTCTTGGAACCACCGAGTCTTCGTTTCTGATCAATATTGTGGGAGTTCTAATCTGGAGAGAATTTAGATTCACATGGGCCTATGAACTGTGGCAAATCTTGTAAAGAATTGGATTCAAATCCTGAACTTTCTTTTTCTTGTTGCTCTACTTGGTCTCCATAAATAGATGGAATGTCTTGTGGGAATTGATCATGACGGACATCAATTTCAAGAATACGAGGGGAAACATCCCTCTCCTTGGCCCATTTCTCTTCTTGTATTTCCCCCAAGAAATTTTGAGTGTGTTGTTGAATTGAAAGAGGTTCTCCCTCATCTATGGAGTCAGGAACATAGACTTTCTGTGATGATGAGCTTTCTCTTTCAACAGTAGGTTGAGCCTATGGAGGTAAAGAAACTTGAGGTTTATTTACCAACTGCTCTAATCTATCTAGTAAGCGCTGGAGGTGCAAACCCGATGTAATAACATTCATGTAATTGAATGATTGATTGGCCTCGAACATAGCTTGAGCTAGTTCCACCATTTTTATGCATATTTTTGTCTGTTCAATCTCTAAATCTGCTCTAGGGTAGCTCTTGTCTAGGTTTGCAAGTGTTGGTCCTTCTTGAAGTCGAGCCTAGTATGCCTTGAACATCATGTCCAAGTGTTCTGGGGTTGGATCTGCAAGAGCACACCCTAGTTGTGGTTTGTTTACAATGGTTGGAGGATGGGGGTGAGGTTGTGTGGATGGAGTTTTGACATGCGAGGAGCTTTGAGAGGCAATATCTTCTATTTTTGTTCTTGCGTCTTCCAGGCTTTCTTCTAGTTCAGATAACTTTTTGGTCCACTTACGATTGGCTTTCTAGTTGTTCTTTGCCACACTCAAGACAAACAACTTGTATTGTGACATTTTGCCCTTGTGTCGGAGCTGGTGGGTGGGATGGTTGTTGTCCTGGTATAGGTTGAGGTTGGCCATATCCTCCATGTTCATACGGTCGAGTTGCTCCTCATGGTTCTACCTAGGAACTTCTCTGTCTTGTTCTCTAGGAGGGTACCCGTATGGTCTACATTGGGGTGGTGCAAGTAGTCATGGTTGTCTATTCACTGGATAGTATTCGATATTGTGGTTGGGGTACTTCTACTCACTATAAGAGTACATGTTAGGCCCTTGAGTTGGTTGTCTACTGTAAGGGTAAGGTTGTGATAACCCTAATCCTTCTCTGGTGCAAACATGAGATGGATGATCTCCACCGCAAAGTGTGCAACTTCCTAACATTGGCAAACTCAAGGAAGAGTTCCGGTAGCTCCTTTGTCCTTGTACCCCTAATTTCTTCGCCACTAACTCTGCCACTTCCTCCACATAGCTCGAACTAGAAGTTTCATTGCTCCTTGTATCCTCTGATTTTGTAAGATCTTGTGTGATTTTGAGATCCTCAGCTAAGTTGTCTTCCAAATCTATACATTCTTGAAGACACTCACTCAGAATTTGCACCCGTTTTACGTATACTAACATTCTCAATGTTCCATTGGTTAGACCTTCTAAAAATAGGGATATCATTTTTTACTGAGAAGGTCTCTCTGTCACTGGGCATCGGTCTACATATTGACTAAATCTTCATGCTGCATTTTTTACTGTCTCTTTGGGAGCTTGTTTGAAGCTATGTAGTAAGGATGACGAATTGTGCTTGATCCCTTGCTTAGTGAATTCACAGAAAAATTCTTGGAAGAATTGTTCGATATTGCCAAAGGAATTTGGATCCAAGGATTGAAACCAAGCTAAGGCTATTCCCATGAGAGTTAGCCCAAAGGATTCATATTGCATGAAAAAGTCGTCCACTTGCTCCGCTCGTAACACTTGCTTGAATTCTGCTATGTGGTCATAGGGCTCTCCTGTGCCATCGTAACGATTTCGCATACATTTGGCCAATTGGATTGGTCTCACTCTTTTGTCTGGCTCTAGGGATTGCATTATGATGGGGACACCTTGGGGCAGTTATGTCCTAAAGGTAGGTCTATTCATATTTCCCATTCTCTGACTAGTGTGGCCGTGGGGGTTGATTCTTGGCATGGTGAATTGTTAATGTGGTCTATCGGGTCTAGTACCTTGGCTCATTTGTCCTAACATCACATTTTCTATTCTTTGTTGGGTCTCGAATGGGTTTTGTGAGGTAGCTGCATGATCTCAAGCTAACTCTCCTCTTTCATTAATCTGATCAGGGTTTTCAGTTACTACATAGATCTGGCCCATCTTGTCCATGTAGACTCCATCTTCGTACTTGACAGTTGGTCTTGGAACTATTTCTAATTCAGTAGTGTTTCTCATTCTTGCTACTGACCTGTATAGACAGTCGAGGTAGATGGGTATTCCTTGCAGGTTAGTGGATACGTATTGAAGAGACATCCTATATTCCCCTTCCAGCGTAGACATAAGACCTTCCCTAGGTATGGATCTATGCATGTCTTCAGAAGCCAAGAGTCTCTCCCAGTTAAATGACATTTTTTGACTCACTTGTCTATGAACTCAGCATGTAGTGTTAACCACTGAGTTGTGAGTCCCTAACTTGGTTGTGTGGTTGACCTTGGTTTCAAGTGATTTGGTACTTTATCTATCTCTTCCTAAGTATCAACTTGAGCTTAGGTTCATAAGCCTTGTCTACAAGTCCAAAATTGTCCTTTGAATTGCTCAAAATCTTGTGGAACCCCTTGCTTCCTAGCC
Organism: Ceratopteris richardii; assembly: GCA_020310875.1. Lineage (NCBI taxonomy): Eukaryota > Viridiplantae > Streptophyta > Polypodiopsida > Polypodiales > Pteridaceae > Ceratopteris > Ceratopteris richardii. The sequence goes on along the minus strand of CM035411.1, from coordinate 145,896,117 downwards.
CAACCTGAGGGTCAACTTCAAAATACCCTATCTAATAATCCTCGTATTAATTTTACCATGACCAATGGAAGTTTTGGTAGTACTCCCCACGAGCTTTCCAACAAATCAAAGATCACTCCTAACCGATTTCGTATGAGAAAGTTATGCCAGTTCAGGGTTTTGGGGGTCAACACAGGGAAACAAGACCTCTTTGGGAGTACCTAAGGACAGGCGATACGATACCAAATTTTCCACGCAATACCACTATAGACGATACCACATTCAGCTATAAGATACCACCAAGGCAATACCAAATTCCACGATACGATACCACTTGCTAGACGATACCACCAAGCCCATGATACGATACCAAAAATCACACGATATGATACCTCTACACTCGACGATACGATACCAAGTTAGTGGATGATACGATACCTAACCACTACATGATACGATACTGGATATCACACGATAGGATACCAGATTGCTCACGATACGATACCAGGGTAAGGGAGGATACGATACCAGTCTATAGACAATACAATACCACTCCAATCGCGATACGATACTACTTTTGTTTCGCGATACGATACCACAAGGTGCACGATACGATACCAAAAATTTACATGATACAATACTAGAACTCTCACGATATGATACTGGTTCTATGGACGATACGATACCACTTTTTTGCACGATACAATACTAGATTGGGCACGATACGATACTGAGTCGATGATACGATACCAAACTAGCACACGATACGATACTGCACAGTCAACGATACGATACCAAGACCGAGATGATACGATACCATATGGACTGCGATACGATACCACCGAGGCGATCACGATCGCGATACCAGCACTTGACGATACGATACCAGAATGGTATTGCGATACCTCAAGTGGGTGTGCACGATACGATACCTCAACAAGTATCGTGATACTCGGGAATTCTAGTATTGCGATACCAAAAGTCAATCAGTCACGGTACTTGGAGATTTTTAAGCCCAAATTCAAAACTTTTTGCAGATATGTGTACCTTGTGTCCTCCTTGTCACTCCTATCAGCCAGTAGATGAAAAATCACCCTTCAAACTCACGATACCACCGCCGCGATACCAAAGGTAGGTCTTGTCACTCCACGATACTGCCACTCAGATTTTTGATGTTTTAAGTGGATTTCAAGGTGATTTCTTCAGCGTTTTAGCTCTGAACACCCTCTGCACTTGTTCCTCACAGTCGTAGGTGAAAAACGAGGTGAATGTACACTAGAAAATGAGAAAAATCAGAGAGGAAGAAAGTGGGAAGAGATGATGATGATGATGAAGATTAAGAAGAAGAAAAACTCAAAAATTGAACTGAAAATGGTGATTTTTTTACCTTCCAACATTGCTACTCTACATCTTACCGTCACACGCTCGTCCTCCAAGTTCTCTCCCCAGCAACGGCGCCAAATTTGGTGTCACTGTAGAACAATGGCAAGTACCAATGTGAGGAGCTTCACCTCATAAATTTCAATTTGTGGAGACGTGAGGACCGGTATGAAGACCAAGAGCAAGTGAAGTGCACAAGTGCATGAGTGAAAGCATACAAACATGCACACACATACACACACACACATGCACAAGGTAAGAGCAAAGAGTGGAACAATGGAAGGACTTGAATTACAAAAGAACTCTCTACAAGCTACCCCCAAAAGTGAGCTCTCCAGCCCTTTTTATAGCTTTTTGAGTAGTTTTGGCCCTGTCCAGACTTAGTGTCCGGCCTAGTTAAAAATTAGGTTCCAAGGCTTATTTGGGGACTCAAACGAAATCTAAAAATTATGATAATTGGTAGGATGCTACTTCTAACACTCCTCGAGCTTGAGGACTCCTCGGCTTGAACAAAATGGAGTTGTAAAAATGGAAAATGGTATTGACAATGGTTTTTAGTGACAAAAGTCACTATATTTATAGGGATTTCTTATGAAAATTTGACATGTACCTCTTGGAGCTCCCTACTTGCTCCTTCTTCTTGTGTGTCCACTTCATTGATGCACTTCCATGCTTTGTCCTTGTCCTTGAGCTTCAACAGTGGCTCAGATGCCTTATGGCTGATTTGGGTGTTGGTCAGTCTTTTGCCACCACTATCTTCACTGATAGTCAGAGCACATTGGTAGTTGCGAGGAACCCTGTGTTCCATGCTCGCACTAAGCACATTGAGGTGCATTATCATTATGTCAGGGAGAGGTTCTTTGATGGGGAGATCATCTTGGCATATGTGCCCATGCAGGAGAACATTGCAGACCTTTTCACAAAGGCTCTCTTAGGGAGAAGTTTGAAGCTTTCTGCAAAGCTTTGGGCTTACTTCCTTTTCTGGAGTGATTTCCACATAGCTTGGCACTTCCTTATACATGAGTGCCAGCAACTTGTTCACCGCATCACTCCCAGGGGGGATTTGTTGATATATTTAGGTAGTGATGTGTGTGAACACTCTAGGACTGCCAGGGCACTTTTTTCCCTCTTTAGGAGGTTTTTTTCCCTTGTCTTGTGTATACACCTATTGCCCTAATGGGCTACTTATCTTTGTACATTCTCTAGTGATACATTCAGTATTGTGTGTTGTGCTCCAAGCTTCTTCTTCTTCTTCTTCCTTGTGTTGTTCGCGTGCTTCCGCAGACGTCTATCTCCAACATGTTGCAGAGGCCTCTACACCAAAAATGGAGTCAACTAATCATGTACAGAATGAAGAATGGGCATTTACTATTGTTTGGAGTTTTGACCCATCTTCTCATGAGCAGTGTATGTCTGCAGTAGACTCTGATGTTTGGTATTCTAATAGTGGCGTAGTTTCTTCACTTCACTCGAGCTTGCCCCTACAAGGAATATTGTTACATGTGTCAACAACTCCTCTTATCCTGTTATGGGAGTTGGTAAGATCATTTTGACTACTTCTAATGGTAGTTCTTTCACTTTGTAAGATGCTTTATTTGTGTTAGGGATCAAGAAGAATTTGTTGTCATTTTTGTCTTTAGCCAAGATTGGCTCGGTTGTGAAATTTGTTGATGATAGGTGTACAGTTCATGATCTGTCAAATGGCGACGTGATTATTGCTTCTGGCATTTTATGTCGCGGGCTATATAAGCTCATAGATAATGAAAGATCTATGAATGATTCGGCTTGTGCAGTACATGATTCTCAGGCTATGTCAGATGCAAAGCTTTGGCATGCACGCTTTGGTCATCTGAATTTTGCTAGTTTGCTACATCTGTAGAAATCTAAAATGGTGTCATCTTTGCCCAAACTTGAGGCATCTACAAAACATGTGTGTGAAGGCTGAATTTTGGGCAAAATGTAGCGTTCCTCCTTTCCAGAAGATGGTTCAATTCAGGCTACTTAGAAGTTGTAGCTTGTACATAGTGATGTCTCTCGTCCTATGCAGACACCTTCTTTTGGAAACTATCTTTGCTTCATGATCTTCATTGATGATTTTTCCAGGAATGCATGGGTGTCTCCACTCAAAGCAAAGTCCGAAGTCTTTATGTGCTTCAAATAGTTTTTGTTTTGGCTAAAAATCTCTCAGCATGTAAAATGGGCACCCTCCATTCTGATCGAGGGGGGGAATATATGTCTTTTGACTTTAATGCATTTCTGGTTGAATGTGGGATAAAACATCCGTGTACAATGTCGTATACACCTCAATAGAATGGAGTGGCTAAATGAAAGAACAAGTCACTCATGGAGATGGCAAGGTGTATGGTCAAGAGTCAGGCTTTACCACAGTTTCTTGCTTGAGGCTATCATGTGTGCATCATAAGTACTTAACATGTGTCCCACTAAAGCACTAGAGTCTATCACTCCATATGAGTCTTGGAATGGTTGCAACCCATCTATTGCTCATCTGCATGTTTTTGGTTGTCTTGCATATGCATTATTGCATGAACAACATCACAAGAAATTGGATGATAAAGCAATAAAATGTATTTTTGTTGGGTAAAATTCTAAAATCAAAGGCTATCATCTGTATCATCTAGAGACTAAATGCATTTTGGTTAGCCGTGATGTTGTTTTTGTGGAAGATGCTATTTAGCCTTTACTTTCATGTATGAAGGAGACATCTATTAGCTCCAAAGACATGTATGATACTTTGTTTCCTCTTTTTACAGGTGGACAGTCTAGTGTTGGTCCTAATGAGGCAACTTCTCAGCCATTGCAGGTTTCATGTGATGATGTATATCATTCTATTTCTGATGCAGATTTACATGATGCACTTGTTCATGAGAGAGCTTATATTGAGAAGGCAAAAATTATGGCAAAATTGTTGGTGCAGACTTTGCGTGACAAGAAATTAGATGCACCTCTGTCATATCATACTCGTTCAGGCTCTCATACTACCTCTTTTGCATCAGATTGCTATGCTATGGCTGCCTCTAGCCTTTGTGATGAGATCGAGCCTATTTTGTCTCATGAAACATAAAATTCTTAACATTGGATGGCTGCAATGCAATCTGAATATGATGTTATCATGAAAAATGGTACCTAGTCTTATGTGACTTGCCTACTGGCAAGAAGGCCATTGGCACTAAGTGGGTATATAATCTAAACCATAAACTTGATGGAATAGTTGACATGTATAAGGCTGGGCTTGTTGCATAGTGTTATGCACAAGAAAGAGGCATTGATTTTGATGAAACCTTTGCACCTACTTGTTGCATGACTATTGTTTGTAGCATCTGTGCAGTTGCAGCTCATCATGGTTGGAATGTACATTAGTTTGACATTAAAACAACATTTCTGAATGGCATGAAAGTTCGGTGTGTAGGTTAAAGAAGGCATTATGTGGTTTAAAGCAAGCACCATGTGCTTGGTATGAAAAGATACATGCCTATCTGATTGCACATGGTTTTGAGAACAGTCCAACTAAAAGCACCTTATATGTTAAGCGTGCTAATGATGTGATTTTGATCATTGTGGTGTATGTTGATGACATGCTGCTCACTCGTCTTGATGAGAAGCATATTGCTGATTTGAATGATGATTTACATGCCTCATTTGAGATTTCTGATTTGCGGCATTTGCATCATTATTTGGGCATTGAGTTTATGCATGTTGATGGTGGAATGGCTTTGAGTCAAACAAAATATATTGACATATTAATGCAGCATTTTGGCCTTGAAGATTGTAAACCTATTGCCACTCCTATGGAGACAGGTTTAAGATTGCTTCATGATGTTGAAGATGCATTTGATGTTGTTCTATATCAACTGGCTATTGGATGCTTGATTTACTTATGCATTACTCAACTAGATATTGAGTTTGTTGTCTCACAGAGGAGTAGGTTTATACATTGCACAAGTGTCAAACATTGACAGGTGGTTAAGTGCATCTTTCACTACTTGAGTGGTACCTAGCTACTTGGGTTGTTTTATCCCAAAAGGGGATCACTACTGCCAGATTTGCATGCTTTTTCTAACTCTAACTGGGTTGGTTGTTATGACACTCATGTGTCCACTAGTGGTTTTTGCTTCATGCTTGGTAGCTCATGCATATCTCGATTGAGCAAGAAGCAGCCTACTATGGCCACCTCCAATTGTGAGGCTGAGTGTAGGGCAGCTTTCACAACGACTGTTGAGTGTGTGTAGCTCAGACGCCTTATGGCTGATTTGGGTCTTGGTCAGTCTTCTGCCACCACCATCTTCATCGATAGTCAGAGTGCATTGATAGTTGTGAGGGACCCCTTGTTCCATGCTTGCACTAAGCACATTGAGGTGCATTATCATTATGTCAGATAGAGGTTCTCTGTTGGAGATATCGTCTTGGCATATATGCCCACATAGGAGAACATTGCAAACCTTTTCATGAAGGTTGTGCCTAGGGAGAAGTTTGAAGCTTTTCGCAAAGCTTTGGGCTTACTTCCTTTTATGGATTGATTCCACATAGCTTGGCACTTCCTTATACATGAGTGCCAGCTCCTTATTCAGTGCATCACTCCTAGGGGGGATTTGTTGATATATTTAGGGTAGTGATGTGTGTGAACACACTAGGACCATTGGGGCACTTTTTTCCCTCTTTAGGAGGTTTCTTTTCCCCGAGCTTGTATATAGGCCTATAACCCTAACGGGTTACTTATCTTTGTACATTCTAGTGGTAATACATTCAATATTGTGTGTTGTGCTCCAAGCTTCTTTTTCTCCCTTGTGTTGTTTGTATGCTTCCGAAGATGTCTAACTCCAACACAAGCTTGGGCTAACATGAATGTCAAATTTAAGATATTTCAGGTTGGAGATTGGGTCATGGTGTATAATTCTAAGTTAGGACCACACCCGGAATATGCTCGCTCGAAGTTTACTCACCCGGAATATGTGTTATCGGAGTTTACTTGCTCGAAAGGTGCTCAATCAGATTGTGTGCATTCGGAATTTTTTCAAAAAAAAAGGAAAGGTGCACAAATATTTTCAATAATCGCATCGGGGTGTGGGCAAAATTCAAATTATCTTATGGAATTTTTGTCAGGATGGGTGCGCTCACGGGTGATTGATTGGGTATTTTGCACACCTTGAGAAGATGGGCCTCCACAACGAACTTTAATGAGATAATTTCCTAAGATTGGAAATGAACATATAATAATATTCCCAATCAAGTAGTTTTTCCCAATGCTTCCCCTATTTTGAGGCTCAATGGCATAGGTATGCAAAATATCCTAACTCTCGTGATTTTTATTTGTAATACACACACCAAGGAGTTCCTTGTTTGCACTCACATTGCTCCATGTTCCTTGACTCCTCCTCCATAAATTCTATATTTTTCCTCAGGGAGGATTTCAAATTCCTTATGGAGAACCAAAATATCTTTTAGGCCATTGGCTCCTTTTTACAATCGGACCGGGCTAGAAAAACATCTCAATTCTTCTCCTTTCCCTTTCTTCAACATGTTTAATCTACTCTTCATGCTATAATATTATATTGGGCTTAATTTAGTTAAGCTTTATTAGTTCATTTTGACTTTATTTCATAATCTATTGATACTTTGTAGCGTTTCTTAAACAACTTCCTGTTACCAAGATCTTAATTCATGTGCACACAAAGGATATGGGTGTAGAAAACACACAAAACATAGATATGCAAAAAGACGAGACAATACATAAGATTGGGTGCAATCTCCCCCACATACTGTTTTGATAGGTCCACAAAGTGCATGTATTTGTAGGATTTTTTTCATTATGTTGAAAATAGAGATTACAATGAGGGAGGCTTCGAAAAGCAAGCATGAAAGTAAAAAGTTGCTCTCTTTTATGGAGAGCCTTTGCTTTTATTTACATCAACCGCAGTCTATAGTGATCCTTATCCTAACCACTACTTTTACTAATTGTTTCTAAAAAAAGAACTCTCTAGGTGGGTTTATTTACAAACTATATAAAATATAAATGATACTATTGGTGCTCAGACATATTCAAAATGTCCATGCCCTTTCACACCTTTCATGCCCTCACAAACCTTCAACTGCTATATCAAAACACCAAAACACATTAATAACTTAATAAATTAATACTCTAACAATTTCTTGTTCAACACATTCCATAATTGATAACATGCCCCTCAGTTGAAAATGCAATTGACTTGATTTTATCTAGACACGGATAACCAATCACATGTCCCATCACTAAACAATATAGGCACGTGCCATGTAAAATACATGTATGGAAATTTTCATGGAGTAGTTAAATTATTGAAATTATTTATGGGGTACCAACAGTCTCTTAGTAAGTCAATAAAAGAACATACATTGCTAACTATTTGAGATGTTTTTTTCAGTCATTCATGGTCTAGAATATGCTCTAAATATTCTAATTTATTTTTGTAAGAAGTAACTAAAGTATGATCCTAGATAGTAAATTCTACATGAAAATGCATCACATGTAAAGAACACAAGATTAAAGAAAGACAAAAATGGAAATTTGATAATCAAAGAAAATTAGCCTTATGAAAAGGTTATTGTTGCTTATGTGGTTGCTGCAAACAAATCATTTTGATAATCAATTGGTAATCTTTCTCCCCATCATGAGCAAAAGAGATAGCTTCATGAAGCATTGTAGGTTGGCATGAGTGAAGCTTAGCTTGAATCTCCTTCTCTAAACCATCTTCATACTTCTTCTTCATGGTATCTTCGAAAACATCTTCATGTAGGAAGAGAAATACTAAGTATTGCTAGAACCGATCCATGTAGGTTGTAAAAGTATCACTTTCCTTCCATTTAAACATGACCCGCAAACATCAAACATCTAGGTGGAATTGTACGGGAAGAAAAGAATCCTTAACTTTTTCTTGAAAATTCTTCCATGTGGTTAGACAATCTGCAATGTGATGCAAGACATTCCACCAAAGTTGAGCCTTCCCTACTAAATAGTTAGTAGCAAATTTGACTTTTTCACTTTCACAATATGATTCGTCATTATAGAAATTGTGAAATTTTGATAACCATGAAAGAACTAATGGGCCATCCTTACGGCCATCAAGCCATAGAAATTGTTAATTTGTAACACCAAGCTTGGAATGCATGCCATCAACTTGGGCAGAGACAATAGCTTTTACCACCCTTGCAAGGTTATCTTCTTCAGATTGCATCTTTTGAAGTACTTCATTACGTTGTCGAATCTCATTTTGGGTGCTTCGAAGTGCATGCCATAGGAGCTCCAACTATTGCTTGAGTGGTACCTCGGGTAGAGGTGACTCACTAAAATCCTCCATGGTAGCCTTTGATTTTATTTACATCAATTGTGGTCTACATCGATCCTTATCCTAACCACTACTTTTACTAATTGTTTTGAAAAAAGAACCCTCTATGTGGGTTTATTCACAAACTATATAAAATATAAATCATATTGTTGATGTTCAGACATATTCAAAATGTCCATGCCCTTTCACACCTTTCATGCCCTCACAAATTTTTAGCTACTATATCAAAACACCAAAACACATTAATAACTTAATAGATTAGCACTCCAACAATTCCTTGTTCAACACATTCCATAATTGATAACACTTCCTATCTCTTTTGTTCGAACACATTGGACACATATAAAGAAAAACCGATGACACCTCTCTCCATCATACACATTCATATAGTTTTTTTTTATAACAACTTGCATTTCTTCATTGTGATGGAAGACCTTTGGTATCCATTTTCAATTTTAGCTTCAAAATCTTTGAGATTAGTTCATGCATAGAGTGTAGAATATTATTCTTTTTAGACATTTTCATCCTAAGAAGGTGGGTGGCATTGTTGATATATTTAGGTAGTGATGTGTGTGAACACACTAGGACCATCGAGGCACCTTTTTCCCTCTTTAGGAGGTTTTTTCCCCCAACTTGTATATATGCATATAACCCTAATGAGCCACTTATCTTTGTACATTCTCTTGGTAATACAGTCAGTATTGTGTAGTGTGCTCCAAGCTTCTTCTTCTTCCTTGTGTTGTTCACGTGCTTTTTTAGACCTCAAACTCCAACAATTGGTATCAGAGTAGGTCAACGCTTCATCTAGGGAATTGTTGACACCCCTCTAGTCATAGTCTCAAAATCACACCAAATTTGGTGAGCATTCTCACATTGATTAGGAGTCCAAAACAACTTTGTTGTGTGTGTTGAAATCGTGATCTCAACTCATTCGAGCCTCCGAATGCACTATTGCAATGCTTGTGTAGGAAATTTTGTTTGTTTGTGCCAAAGATGGAGCTTGTTGAGGCACTACCAAGTCAAAATGCTTTTAGGATAGGAAAAGAAGATGTGACCCAAGTCTTAAAGGTTTTGATTAGCTAGTATACGCGACTCAAAGCCTGTTATAGTTTTAGTACAACTCGGTAGGGTAGCTCTACTGAACTTTTTGAGATACAATCATTTTTCTACATCAAGGTATTTTAGTCAGTGGCCATGGTTGAAAGCAGTGATATATTCCGCATGTTGGATTTTGAGGATAAGTTGGATGGTACCAATTACCCATTATGGGCATATATGATACATCATGTATTGGTTGCAAAAGGATTGTTGAATATTGTGCAGGGTGTTGAAGAATGTCCTATTACACTCGCAACAATAGTTGCTTAAAGTTATGCACACGGCATTGAAGATGGTGATATTCTTCATGTTCGTGCTCATGTTCCAATTCTTGCTGCAGCTACTGTAGAGCAACTTTCTTGGGATGGAAGAGATGCTCAAGCACATGCATTGATAGCCTTGTCTATCAAATGTGCCATTATCCCTCACATTCACTCTTGCAAAATAGCAAAGGATGTTTGGGATACACTTACCACTCTATACTAGGCAAGCAATGAAGCTCATGTTGCTTACCTTCGAAAAAAATTGGAGAGTGAGCACATGAATGAAGGAGATTCCATGGACAATTTTTTGACAAAGATCAAAGATTTGAAGGAGTAGTTGATTTCTATTGATGAAGTCTTGCTTGACAGTTCTCTTCTGTAAAGACAGTCTTCCAGATTCATATTGGAGTTTTGCTTCTACTCTTCGATTCATGATGAAAATCAATCCAAATGCCTTAGCATTTGAGGAGTTAGTCTCTATTATGTTGCAGGAAGATCAATCTAGGGAGAACAATTCCATTATGCGTGTTGTAGATCAAGCTTTCCTAGCTTGTCAGAAGGGCAAATATAAATGGAGCTCTTATACTAGTAAGCAAAAATCTGCTAATATTGCACAATCAAAAAAGGATGACACAAACAAGAAGAAAACAAGAAAGCAATTTTTTTTTTCCAAATATTGTAAAGAAAATAATCACATCGGTCCAAAATTGGCTGCAAAAGGGGCAAAGAAGAAAGAAGTTGGAATGGTTGTTGCAGAGGTCTCTATACCCAAAACAGAGTATGTTAATCTTCTACATAATGAAGAATAGGCATTTACTATTGTTTGTAGCTACGACCCATCTTCTCATGAATAGAGTATGTCTACATTAGACTCAAATGTTTGGTACTTTGATAGTGGGATTGTTGAAGTTTGAGGTCTGTGCAAGCATGCAAACAACACAAGGAAGAAGAAGAAGCTTCAAGCACAACACACAATACTAAATGTATTGTCAAGAGAATATCAGAGATAAGTTACCCATTAGGGTTATAGGCGTATATACACTCTGAGGGAAAAAGCCTCCTAAAGAGGGAAAAAGTGTCTTGGTAGTCCTAGTGTGTTCACGCACATCACTACCTAAATATATCAAGTCCCCCTGGGAGTAATGTAGTGAACAAGGAGCTGGCACTCATGTATAAGGAAGTGCCAAGGTATGTGGAATCAATCCACAAAAGGAAGTAAGCCCAAAGCTTTGTGGAAAGCTTTAAACTTCTCCCTAGGCAGAGCCTTTGTGAAAAGTTCTATAATGCTCTCTTGTGTGGGCACATATGCCAAACTGATCTCCCTAGCTAAGAACATCTCTCTGACATAATTAGTGCACCTCAATGTGCTTAATGAGAGCAGGGAGCATAGGGTTCCTCGCAACTGCTAATGCGCTCTCACTGTCAATGAAGATGGTGGTGGAAGAAGACTAACCAACACCCAAATCAATCATAAGCCATCTCAGCCACACACACACTCAATAGTTGTTGTGAAAGCTTCCCTATACTCAGTCTCACAACTAGAAATGGCCATAGTAGGCTGCTACATGCTCAACAAAGATATACATGAGCTACAAAGCATGAAGCAAAAGCCACTTGTAGACACCTGAGTGTCATAGAAACCAACCTAGTCAGAGTAAAAAAAAGCATGCAAATATGGTGTTAGTGATCCCCCCTTGGGATAAAACAATCCAAGTAGTCGGTTACCACTCAAGTAGTTAAAGATGCACTTAATGGCCTGCCAATGCTTAACACGTAGGCAATGCATAGGCCTGCTCGTCTGTGAGATATCAAACTGAATACCTAGTCGAGTAATCCATAAGTAAATCAAGCATGCAATAGCCTTCTGATAGAGAACAACATCAAATGCATCTCCAACATCATGAAGACTCAGCCATAAACCTATTTCCATAGGAATGGCAATGAGTTTGTAATCTTCAAGGCCAAAATGCTGCAATAATGTGTAAATATATTTTGTTTGACACAAAGCTATTCCACCGTCAACTTGCATAAATTGAATGCCCAAATAATGATACAAATGCCCCAAATCTAACATCTCAAATGAGGCATGTAAATCGGCCTTAAAATCAGCAATATGCTTCTCATTAGGACCAATGGATAGAAACATAGACAACAATGATGAGAAGCACATCACTTGCACGCTTTAACATATAAGGTGCTCTCAGTTGGACTATTCTCAAAACCATGTGTAATGCATAGGCATGTATCTTTTCATACCAAGCACATGGTGCTTGCTTCAAACCATATAATACCTTTTTCAACCTACACACTTTGTTTTCATGCCCTTTTTGCACAAAACCACGGGGCTGAAAAACATAAATGTTCTTCATGCAAATCACCATTCAAAAATGTAGTTTTAATGTCCAACTGATGTATGTTCCAACTATGATGAGCTCCAAGTGCACAAATTCTATGAAGAGGAGTCATTTGACATGTAGGAGCAAAATTCTCATTAAGATCAATGCCTCTTTCTTGAGCATAACCCTTTGTAACAAGCCTAGCCTTATACCTGTAAACCATTCCATCCGGATTACATTTTAGCTTGTGTGCCCACTTAGTGTCAATGGCCTTCTTGCCAAGAGGCAAGGCACATAAATACTAGGCACCATTTTTCATAATAGCATCATATTTTGATTGCATACCAGCCATCCATTTTTCTAAATTTTGTGCTTCATCAAACAAAACTAGCTCATTCTCATCACAAAGACTAGAGGCAACCATAGTATAGAAATCCGATACAAAAGAAGCACTATGAGAGCCTGAACAAGTATGATATGATAGTGTCGCATCTAATTTGCTATCATGCAAAGTCTCCACCAGCCATGGTGGCATAGTTTTTGCCTCGTCAATATCACCTCTCTCATGAACAAGTGCATCATGTAAATCGGCATCAGAAATGGAATGATCTTCATCATCACATGAAACTTGTAAAGGTTCAGAAATTGCCTCATTTGGACCAGCACTAGACTGTCCACTTGTAAAAAGAGGCAGCAAAGTGCCATACATGTAGTTAGAGCTAATTGATGTCTCATTAGTACATGAAAGTGATGGTTGAATATCATCTTCCACAAAACAACATCACAGCTAACCAAAATGCATTTAATATGCAGATGATACAGACGATAGCTTTTGCTTTCAAGATTGTACCCAACAAAAATACATTTCACTGCTTTATCATCCACTTTTTTGTGTTGTTGTTCAGGCACTAATACATATGCAAGACAACCAAAGACACGTAGGTGATCAACATATGGCACGCAACCATGCCAAACCTCATATGGAGTGATAGACTGCAATGCTTTTGTATGACACCTTTTAAGTACATATGCTACACACATAAAAGCCTCAAGCCAGAAACTATGTGGTAAAGCTTGACTCTTGACCATACACCTTGCCATCTCCATGAGTGACTTGTTCTTCCTTTCAACAACTCCATTTTATTGAGGTGTACATGGCACTGTACACTTATGCTTTACCCCATGTTCAGCCAAAAATGCATTAAAATCAGAAGATATATATTCTCCCCCTCGATCAGAATGGAGGGTGCCCATTTTACATGCTGATAGGTTTTTAGCCAAAATGAGAAATTGTTTGAAGAACCTAAACACTTCGGACTTTTCTTTCAATGGATATACCCATCCATGCATGGAAAAATCATCGATAAAAGTCATGAAGTAAAGACAATTCCCAAAAGAGGGAGTCTACATAGGACCACAAACATCGTCGTGAACAAGTTGCAATTTTTTAGTAGCTCAAACTAAGCCATCTTTTGGGAAGAAGGAATGCTGCATTTTACCCAAAATACAGCATTCACAGACATGTTTACCGAGTGCCTCAAGTTTGGGCAAAGAGGGCACCATTTTCAATTTTTGCAGGGTTAGAAAACTAGTAAAATTTAGATAACCAAAGTGTGCATGCCAAATTTTTGTATTTGATTATGGTTTGAGAATCTTGAACTACACATGCTATGCTTATAGAGCCCATGACATAAAATTCTAGAAGCAATAATGATATTGCCATTTGATAGATCATGAACTATAGATCTGTCATCAATAAATTTCACAACCAAGCTGATCTTCGCTAATGAACTACCATCAGCAATAGTCAGAATGATATTACCATCTCCCATAACATGATAAGAGGAGATTTTGGCACATGTGATAGTATTCTTCCCTGTAGGGGCGGGCTCGAGTGAAGTGAAGAAACTACACTATGAGGTAATATGTTTGGTTGCCCACTATCAAAGTACCAAACATCTGAGTCTACTCCACACATACATTGTTCATGAGAACATGGGTCATAGCAATAGTAAATTCCCATTCTTCATTTTGCACAAGATTAGCAAACTCTATTTTTGGTGTAGAGGCCTCTGCAACAACCATTCCAGACTCTTTTTTCTTTGCCTCTTTTGTAGCTAGTTTTGGACAAATCTTTATAAAATGATCATTTCCTTTACAATATTTGGAAAACAATTTTTGTTTTCCTATTTTCTTGTCTCTGTCATCCTTCTTTGATTGTGCAGAATTAGTAGATTTCTGCTTACTAGTAGAAGAGCTCCATTTACCTTTGCCCTTCTGACTAGCTAGGAAAGCTTGATCTACAACACGCATAATGGACTTGTTTTGCCTAGACTGATCTTCTTGCAATAGAACAACGACTAAATCCTTAAATATTAAGGCATTTGGATTGCCTTTCATCATCAATCAAAAAGTAGAAGTAAAACTCTGATATGAATATGGAAGACCATTCAGAACCCAAGTGAACTATCAGGCAAGACTTCATCAGCAAAAATCAATTGCTCCTTCAAATATTTAATCTTTGTCACGAAATTTTCCATGGAATCTCCTTCATTCATGTGCTCACTCTCCAACTATTTTTGGAGTTAAGAAACGCGAGCCTCATTCCTTGCTGGTATGAAGTAGTTAGAGTATCCCAAGCATCCTATGTTGTTTTCTAGGAGCAAATCTGGGGAATAATGGCACATTTGAAAGACAAGGCTATCAATGCATGTGCTTGAGCATCTCCGCCATCCCAAAGAAGTTGCTCTGCATTAGGTGCAGGAGGAATCATAACACTAACAGGAATCTAATTCACCATCTTCAATGCCATCTATGTCGCTTTCAACAATTGTGTTTGCAAGTGAAATAGGACATTTTTCAACATCGTATAAAATATTCCATAGCCCTTTCGCAACCAATACATGAAGAATCATATAATCCCACAATGGGTAATTGGTACTACCCTGTTGGTGCAATTAGAAAGCCTAAGTGCTTGGTTAATTATTCAAGACTACACATTATCTCATTGCCTCACATGAAGAACCACATATGAACACTAGCTTGTCAATTTGGTTTTATTTATTTTGGATAAATGTAAAATCCAAGAGAATAAGGAATCTTGTGAAGTTAGAGAGATAAACCCACAACTCATGTGGTAGGAGGAATCAATTCAAACCATCCCTAAAATGTAGGATCACTTTTAGGTGAGGGAAAATTCAAAATTCAAACCAAATTTATGAGTATAAATAGACATGTTTTTAGTCACGTGGTAGTAGAGCCATTCTAAGAGTCATTGAGCACACATTGACCTACTTCATGTATGATTATTCCACTACACTTCCCTTGTCTATCATATACATTTTGATACATCTCTTCAAGTACATCTCTATCTACTAATCTCTATAACATCTTCATCATTACAGTGCTCTTGTGAAAGTGACTTCTTTGCATGTACTCAATCATTTGAAATACTTTAACTTGGGATAGTTACATTGAAGTGTAGTTTCTACTACTCATATATCAACTTTTATCAGGTTTGGTTTAGAGGATCCTGATATATGAAGCATAGAAGGTGACTATGTATGCATACCTTCTAGACCCTAAAAAGTCGGGATGACCCCCCTGACTTGTTAGCTTCATTTCTCAGTGTATGGTATAGCTAGATTGATTTAATAACTTGCTTTAGTTAGCTATACACTCCAATTAGATGTGTGCAAAGGCTCACTAGTCAATTCATACCAGATTGTGAGCTTCGAGTATAATATTGAGCACTTCTATTCCCAAAATAGAAGGTTTCTTCACATCTCTTGCATATGCAAGTTATTTGTTTTGATGCAAACATTTGGGAATGATTTTCCAAAGGACTTCGTGGTTCCAGATTCATTATTTTGAAGTTAAAGGTATCTATTAAGCAATCCTTAAGTTAACTTGGTAGGTGTAGAACAAGTTTTGTGCAATACCAACTCATCTCTATAACCCATCTATTGATCTTCTCAGAGTGGTAATCGAGCAACAATAAATCAACATGGGAGATGGATTTCCTTCATCCATAGAAAAAAATGGATTGAGGTAACTACTGAGCTTATTCACTTAGAATTTTGAATCTTATCTTCAAGGGAGAAACCTCTATGGTTACATATATGGAGATGAGATGATGCCAATCCTGAGAAGCAAAGGACAACCAACTCAAGAAGAACAAGAGAGGTTAACCACATGGTGCTCAAAGGATTCTCTAGCAGGGTCATATATTCTTAACTCAATCTCTTATTTTTTACTTCCACACATCAGGAGTTGCAAGACTTCACAAGAGACTTGGAATTCTCTTGAAGCATTCTTCTCATCAAGTACTAAGGCTCGAAAGAATGAACTATGGATGCAGTTCACCACACTCAAGAAGATGCCCAAGCAAAGTGTGATTGATTTGGTCACCAAAATAAAGGAAATATTAGTCCAACTTGGAAGCATTGGAGAAATCATTGATGAAGAGTAGATAGTAAGGCAAGTGATCAATGGAATAAAGGAATTGGACTCATTACTTTGATGAACATGACCATGCAGCAAGGTAAAGCAGATGAACATGTATTCTATATAGAATCAGGTTGCTCAAATCATGTTGCAAGGAATGTAGCTCTACTCTCAAACTTGGAGAACCCAAGGAATAGACATGACGTCCAAACAAGAGATGACACAATGCATCCAGTGGAGAAAATAGGCAATGTGAAGACTTCAGATGGTAATATGAACCTATTGAGCAAGGTATTGTATGTGCCAACTATCACCAAAAATCTCATAAGTGTAGGTCAGATTGTTGAAAAAGGATTGCACGTAAGATTCACAAAGGATGGAGCATTTGTTGAGGATCCACATCAAGAATACAAGAGGATAGCAAGAGGAGAAAAGTTAGGTAGATTATTTACATTTGAGCTCCAAGATACCAAAAACATTGCATTGTTCAATTATGGTAGTCAAACACCATCAGAATTGGAAATTTGGCACAAAAGGCTAGTTCATATAGGTGAAAGGGCTCTGAAGCAAATTAATAGGGATCAAAGTGTGCTTGGTCTACCAAACATATACAAACAACACATGATATACAAATGTAGTTTCTATCAATTTGGCAAGTCTCATAAGCAACCATTCACAAAGAAGGGATACATTCATGGAGATCTACTGGACCTAGTCCATACATATGTATGGAGGCCAAGCAAGGAGCCTTCAGTCTCTAGATCCGGGTATTATGTATCATTCATTGATGATTGTAGCAAATGGACATAACTATATTTTATGAAGCATAAAGATGAAGTGTTCTCATGTTTCAAAAATACCTAGCACTTGTAGGAAATCAAACAGGCAAGACCTTGAAGAGCCTAAGGTCAGATGGAGGGGGAGAATATTTCTCCCATGACTTTGATTCTTATCTCCAAAAGAGAGGAATCGAAAGAAAGACTACAACCAAGTATACTCCATAGCAAAATGGAGTGGTAGAGAGAAGAAATAGAACCATAGTGGAGGATACAAGATCAATGCTGAATGAGAAGAAGTTGCCCAACTACTTGTGGGCAGAGGCTTTATCCACAACCACCTATCTGATTAATAAACTCCCATCAAAAGCATTATATGGGATAACACCTTATGAAGCATGGAATGGAAGAAGAACTAGCTTTGATCATTGCAAGATTTTTGGGTGCATAGCATATGCACACATACCTTCACATATCATAGGCAAATTAGATACAAAGGTAGAGAAATGCATCTTTATTGTCTATGACCTTGATCAGAAAGGTTATAAGCTATGCAATCCAAGCAATAAAGGTTTCATTGTAAGTAGAGATGTGTTTGATGAAAACAAATCTTGGTTTGAAGATGATTGTAGGGTGATTCTAATGATGATTAGAAGACTCCAAGAAGGGAAATAAATTCTTGGAACTCCAAAGGTAAAGCCAAAGTGTAGGAGATGAGAGATGTGATTGAATCATCTCAACAAACCATAAGAAGGTTTACTAGAGAGATAAGAAAGCTAGAAAGGTATGGTTATGACACTTCTTTGGTCACTAAACATCCAATATATATGGCACATGACTCAATGCTAAAGAACCATCTACATATGAAGAATTCAGAATGGAGAGATGCCATGGAAGAAGAGATAAAAGCTCTACAAGAAAATCAGACTTGGGAATTGGTGCCCAAGAAACCATCCATGAAGGTCATTCGCTCAAGGTGAATTTACACAGTAAAGAAGAATTATGATGGCTCAATTAATAGGTACAAATCTAGACTTGTAGCAAAAGGTTTGCACAAACTCAATGCATTGATTATAAAGAGACATTCTCACTTGTGGTTAAAATGCCTACAATCAGAGTACTTATGAGTGTTGCATCTTCCAAGAATTGGAAGTATACATTTTAATTGCTCGATCTATGAGGAGGTATACATGGCTCAACCTCCTGGCTTTGAAGACCAATCATATCAAGAATATGTATGTAGGTTGAGAAAAGCCTTGCATGGCTTGAAGCAAGCTCCTAGAGCTTGGAGTCATAGACTTGTGAGTTACTTGCAAGCTAAAGGTTTTATTGTGAGCAAGGCATATCCTTCCCTCTTCATTAAGAGGAATCATTCAGAGGTCATATAACTATGTGTATATGTGGATGACATAATCATTATAGGTAATGATGTAGATGGTATTAGGAAGATGAAGGAGGAGTTCAAGATTAGTGATCTTGGTTTATCCACATACTTCCTAGGTTTCGAAGTAGTATATACAGAGAAAGGTATGTTCCTCACTCAAAAAAAGTACATTGGAGATATGCTCACCAAGTTCAAGATGGAAAATACAAAGGTTTTAGGTACACCCATGGAGGTAAATCTAAAGCTTAGTGCTCGTGAGGATGAATTAATTGAAGATGTTACTAGCTATCAAAGCTTAGCTAGAAGGTTGAATTATGCTATGCTAACTAGAGTAGATATATGCTATGGAGTTAGTGTGCTAAGTTAGTTAATGCACACTCCAAAGAAGCCTCACATGGAAGTAGCCAAGAGAATTCGGAAATACTTGAAGGGTACGATCAATGAAGGGTTGTACTATCCATATACTTCTAATATAGATGTTAAGCTATTTTTTGATGCAGATTGAGCAGGCTCTTAAGATGATAGAAGAGTACATCAGGTTATCTTACCGTTGCAAGTACAAAGTTAATTTCATGGTCCTCCAAGAAGCAACCTATAGTTGCTCTTTCATCAACAGAAGTTGAATACAGAGGACTTGCAAATGCTACACAAAAAGCTATGTGGATTAGAACACTATATTTAGATTTAGGGTTGAACACTTCAACTCCACGTATATTTGGAGACAGTATTAGTTCTTTACATCTTGCTACTGATCCTATCTATCATGCCAAGACTAAACATATAGAATTTCACTACCATCATGTCAGGGAAAAGATCATGAGTAAGGAGATACAACTCCCATATGTATCTACACATCAACAATGTGCAAATATGATGACAAAAGCATTGGATGGAAGCAAGTTGAATAGGATCAAATAAATGACCATATTATAGGAAATCATGGACCAAAGAATCAAGCATCCTATGCTTGAGGGGGAGTTGTTAGTGCAATTAGCAAGACTAAGTGCTTGGTTAATTATTCGGGACTACACATTATCTTATTGCCTCACATGAAGGACCACATATGAACACTAGCTTGTCGATTTGGTTATATTTACTTTGGATAAATGTAAAAGCCAAGAGAATAAGGAATCTCGTGAAGTTAGGGAGCTAAACCCATGATTCATGTGGTAGAGGAATCAATTCAAATCATCCCTAAAGTTTAGGATCACTTTTAGGTGAGGGAAAATTCAAAATTCAAATTAAAGCTATGAGTATAAATAGACATGTTTTTATTCATGGGGTAGTAGAGCCATTCTGAGGGTCATTGAGATCCATACGTGAGCAAACACTGAGTTCACTTCATGTGTGAGTATTCCACTACACTTCTCTTGTATCATATGTTCATTATCATATATATTTTGATACAACTCTGTCTACTATTCTCTATTGCATCTTCATCATTATAGTAATCTTGTGAAAGTGACTTCTCTATGGTGTTCACTCATTTGCTATAATTTAACTTGGGATATTTAGAAAAAAAACTTCCACTACTCAGATACAAATTTTTATCAAGTTTGGTTTAGAGGATCCTGAGATATGAAGCATAGAAGGTGACTATGTCTGCATTCCTTCTAGACCTTGAAAAGTCGGAATGACCCCCCTGACTTCTTAGATTCATTTCTCAATGTATGGTATAGATAAATTGATGAGATAACTTGATTTAGTTAGCTATACACTCCACTTAGATGTGTGCAAAGGCTCAGTAGTCAACTCATACTAGGTTGTGAGCTTTGAGTACAATACTGAGCACTCCTATTCTCAAAATAGAAGGTTTCTTCACATTTCTTGTATATGCAAGTTATCTATTTTGATGCAAACATTTGGGAATGATGTTCCAAAGGACTTGGTGGTTGCAAATGCATTATTGTGAATCTAAAGGTGTCTATTAAGCATCCTTGGAGTTAACTTGGTAGGTGTAGAGCAGGTTTTGTGCAACACCAGCTCATCTCTAGAACCCATCTATCCATCTTCTCACACATCCAACTTATCCTCAATAGCCAACATATGGAATATATCAGTGCTTTCAGCCATGGACACTAACTAAAATACCTTGATGCAAAAAAAATGATTGTATCTCAAAAAGTTGAAACAAAATTATGCTATCAAGTTTGCTAAACATGTAGCAAACTTTGAGACGCTTACACTGGCAAACCAAAACCTATATATATATATATATATATATATATATATATATATATATATATATATATATATATATATATATATATATATATATATATATATATATATATATATATATATATATATATATTTGGCACAAAAAGACAAAATTTCTTGTATAGGCGATGTGATTGTGCATTCAAAGGCCAAAACAAGTTCAGATCGCAATTTTGACACCACAAAACAAAGTCATTTTTAACTCCTAATCGCCCTGAGTATGCTCACTAATTTTCACACAATTTTAAGAATATGATTGGAGAGGTGTTGATGACACCCTAGATGAAGCGAAAACCTACTCTGATACCAATTGTTGGATTTTGAGGTGTACGAAAGCACACGAAAAGCACAAGGAAGAAGAAGCTTGGAGCACAACACATAATATTGAATGTATTACTAAGAGAATATCAAAGATAAGTGACCCATTAGGGTTATATGTGTATATACAAGCCATGGGGAAAAAACCTCCTAAGAGAGAAAAAAGTGCCCCTGACGGTCCTAGTGTGTTCACACATCACTACTTAAATATATCAACAGGGGCAACTAAACATATTACCTCGCAGCAAAGTTTCTTCACTTCACTTGAGCATGCCCTGATAGGGAATACTGTCACATGCACCAACAACTCCTATCCTGTCATGGGAGTTGGTAAGATCATTCTGACTACTCGTGATTGTAGTTCTTTAACTTTGTCATATGCTTTATTTGTGCCAAGGATCAAGGAAAATCTATGATCAATTTCAGCATTAGCTAAGATTAGCTTGGTTGTGAAATTTGTTGATGAGAGAGATACAATTCATTATCTATCAAATGGTGATGTCATTATTTCTTTTGGCATTTTATGTCGTGGACTGTATAAGCTCATAGACTATGAAAAAATTGTGAATGATTTAGCATGTGCAGTACATTATTCTCAAGCTATGTCAGATGTAAAGCTTTGGCATGCATGCTTTGGTCATCTGAATTTTGGTAGTTTGCTATGCTTACAGAAATCTACAATGGTGTCCTCTCTGCTCAAACTTGAGGCTCCTATGAAGGCTCTATTTTGGGCAAAATACAATGTTTCTCCTTCCCAAAAGATGGTTCAGTTTGAGCTACTATAAATTGTAGCTTGTTCACAGTGATGTATGTGGTCCTATGCACACACCTTCTTTTGAGAACTTCATGACTTTTGTTCATGATTTTTTCAGGCATGCATGAGTATATCCATTGAAATCAAAGTCCAAAGTGTTTGTGCTTCAAACAGTTTCTACTTTTGACTGAAAATATGTCAACATGTAAAATGGGCACCCTCCGTTTTGATCGAGCGGGGAATATATGTCTTCAAACTTTTATGCATTTTTAGCTAAATGTGGGATAAAACATCAGTGTATAGTGTCATATACACCTCAATAGAATGGAGTTGCTGAAAGGAAGAACATGTCACTCATGGAGATGGGGAGGTGTATGGTCAAGGGTCACGCTTTACCACATAGTTGTTGGCTTGAGGCTGCTATGTGTGTAGCATATGTACTTAACGGGTGTCCCACCAAAGCATTGTAGTCTATCACTCCATATGAGGCTTGGCATGGTTGCAATCCATCTGTTGCTCACCTGCATGTCTTTGGTTGTCTAGCATATGCACTAGTGCTTGAACAAGAACGTAGGAAATTGGACAATAAAGCACTGAAATGTATTTTTTTTTGGTATAGTTTTGAAAGCAAAGGCTATCGTTTGTATCATCCACATAATAAACACATTTTGGTTAGTTCTGATGTTGTTTTTGTGGAAGATGCTATTCAACCATTACTTTCTTGTACTAAGGAGACATCAATCAGCTCCAAAAACATGTATGATACTTTGTTGCCTCTTTTTATAGGTGGATAGTCCAATGCTGGTCCAAATGAGGCAACTTCTCAGCCTTAACAATCACATGATGATGTAGATCATTCCATTTGTGATGCAGATTTACATGATGCACTTATTGATGAGAGAGCGGATATAGAGGAGGCAAAACCTATGCCTAAATGGTTGGTGTAGACTTTGCGAGATAGCAAATTAGATGCATCTCTATCATGTTGTACTCATTTAGGCTCTCATAGTGCTTCTTTTGCATCAAATTGCTATGTTATCACTGCCTCTAGTCTTTGTGATGAAAATGAGCCAGTTTCGTTTGATGAAGCACAAAATTTAAAAAGATGGGTGGTTCCTTTGCAATCAGAATATGATGCTATTACGAAAAATGGTACTTGGTCTTTATTTGACTTGCCTCTTGGCAAGAAGGCCATTGGCACTAAGTGAGTATACAAGCTGAAGTGTAAGCCTGATGGAATAGTTGACAAGTATAAGGCTAGGCTTGTTGTAAAGGGTTATGCTCAAGAAAGAGGCATTGATTTTGATGAGACCTTTGCTCCTACATGTCAAATGACTACTGTTCATAGCATCTGTACACTTGCAGCTCATCGTGGTTGTAATGTACATCAGTTGGACATTAAAACTGCATTTCTGAATGGTGACTTGCATGAAGAAGTGTATGTTTTTCAGCCCCATGGTTTTGTGCAGAAAGGCATGTCTGATTGCACATGGATTTGAGAATAGTCCAATTGAGAGCACCTTATATGTTAAGGGTGCAAATAATGTGTTTCTGATCATTGTTGTCTATGTTGATGACATGCTGCTCACTAGTCCTAATGAGAAGCATATTGCTGATTTTAAGGTTGATTTGCGTGCCTCATTTGAGATTTTATATTTGGGGCCTTTGCATCTATTAGATCTACTCAATACTCCACCCTCAAGTGAAAACAAATGATCCATGGTGCTCTAAGTTGTGAGGCCCCCATTTTGAGGAGAAGCCATTGTGAGAGCCCAAACATTTGTGGAACCCTAACTTCCAAGTTAGACAAGGTCTATGTGTGAGTGTTGATGGTTATAGATGATATTTGTGAGCCTAGCCATTGGGTTAGGTAGGGCATAAACTTCCAAGCCATTGGGCTTCCATTCAAGGCAAAAATAAAGGCCCTGTGGCAACGCACGGTTTCCCATAGAACCTTAATGGGGGAGTGCAGAGGGAGGCTTGCCCCTTTCTGCAGGGTTAGAAGGGCCTAGCCCCTAGCTCGTAGGGCCGAGATGATAGGACTTCTGGCCGTGGAGATATTGTCTGATTGTATATTTTATTGGCTATTTTGTATCTCTCGACTATGCTTATCTATATGGAATCACCTTATAAAATCTATATAAGCATGGCCTAGGTTGAGCTTTACACAACAATGTGCACTAGTAAGGCCTTTATCTAGAGTCTGTTTAGATCTCCATCTAAAGTTCACATTGGGAGTGCATAGGTGGACAATACCATCATTGTAGCTGCATTACTCTTGGCAATCTGAGAATCTTTCTCTATCTCTTAGTCTGCATCTATCTTTGTCTTCAGTTTTCTCTCAACTTTGTCTATTGGTCTATTCCACTGCACCATTATTTTCTTACATAGTATCAGAGCTCAAGAGGCTCTGCATGGTGCAAAAGCACAAAAGTAGAGGTTGCAGAGGTCTCAATGACAAAAGAGAGAAGATGTCAAGGGATGTGTCATCATCTACGACTAGGAATCAAGGTGGTTCGTTAATAGGAGTAGGTGGCACACAAGCAGGAGAAGCAATGATGCCAATCATCCCAACGTTGTAGATATGATCACCAGCCTTCACGGAAGGTAAACAGCAAAAAAGCCATTGCCATGTTGGGTGAGGAAACTCTCTTATTCTACAAACCCCATCCCACAGTCATTAGAAAAAGTTGCAGATGGACCGAGGTGATCATAGAGAATAGAGGAACAAAGAAGAGCAAGCGCCCATATTGTAAACACAACCTTGATGGCTGATCTCATTCAAGAAGCAAAGGAACCAACCAATGTGGAAGATGCACTGCATGTTCCAAATTGGAGGGCTTCCATGCAAACAGAATACAACAACATCATGAAGAATCGAACTTGGGAGCTAGTGGATCGACCCCCTAAGCATAAGTTATTGGCACCAAGTGCGTTTGGAAGCTAAAGTACAATACTGATGGTGCTCTAGAAAAGTACAAAGCAAGACTTGTTGCACAGAGCTACTCACAAGTTGAAGGCATTGACTTTTGTGAATAATTTGCCCCAACTGCAAGGATGACTACTATCCAAGTAGTACTAGCTGTGGCTACACATAAGGGTTGTCAGTCTAACACATGGATGTCAAATCAGCATTCTTGAATGGACACCTCAAGGAGGAGGTATATGTGTCTCAGCCACCAGGGTTTGAGGCTCCCCATTCAAAAAACAAGGTATGTAAGCTGAAGAAGGCATTATATGGGCTAAAACAAGCCCGAAGAGCACGGTACTAGCAGATAGATAAGTATCTCTTAGATCTAAGTTTCAAAAGATGTGCTTTTGATGCTAACTTGTATGTTCTAAAGAGAGGAGGGAAGGCAATTGTACTTGTACTCTATGTAGATGACCTTATGATTATAGGAAATGATGATGTTCTTCTTCAAGAAACGAAAGATGCCCTGAGTTCAGAATTTGAAATCATAGACTTAGGCTTAATCCATTATTGCTTAGGCCTTGAAGTTTGGTAGGAATTAGGGAAGATTTTTATCTCTCAACAGAAGTATGCAAGATAGATATTGAAGGCATGCGACATGGAGGAAAGCAAGGAAATTTCTACACATATGGAGGTCAGCACAAAATTATCTATTGAAGATACTTCATCTCCAACGGATATTGGAAGATACATGAAATTAGTTGGAAATCTCATCTACTTGTGCAATAGCAGACCAAATATCTCTTATGCTGTTGGAGTTGTAAGCAGGTTCTCTAATAAGCCTTGCCAAACTCATTGGAAGGCAAGCATGTGAATACTCATGTATGTGAAAGGAACCACTGATTATGGTATTCTTTATGAAGAAGGATCACCTCTGGTCGGATACTATGACTCAGATTGGGCAGGAGATATTGATACCAAAAAATCAATTTCTAGATATTGTTTTTCTTTAGGATCAGGGATCTTCTCTTGGATAAGTAAGAAGCAATCCACTGTAGCATTATCTTCTATTGAAGTTGAGTACAAAGCAACATGTGTTGTAGCATGTAAGCAATATGATTGAGAAGGATCCTATGGCACACATATACAAGGGAAGGAGACTACAGGGTTGAGGTGTGACAACCAAAGTTGCATGGCCATCGCCAAGAATCCTGTTTTCCATGCACATACAAAGCACATAAAATTTCAGTATCATTATGTGCATGAGTTGATTGAGGATGGGGTTGTGGAGATAAGGTATTGTCTAGCTGAAGAAAATGGAGCGGACATCTTCACCAAGGCTCTTGGGAGAGAGCAACTTCATCGGCACTTTCCAAGGCTTGGCATTGGACCGAGGAGGTAGTTCACCACAAGGTGGACATTGAGGGGGGGTGTTTGATATAATCAATACTCTACCCTCAAGTGACCACAAATGATCCATGGTGCTCTAAGTTGTAAGGCCCCCAGTTTCCAAGTTAGATGAGGTCTATGTGTGACCGTTGATGGTTATAGATGATTTTTGTGAGCCTAACCATTGGGTTAGGTAGGGCATAAAAATCTAGACCATTGGGTTGCCATTCAAGGCGAAAATAAAGGTTGTGTGGCATCGTGCAATTTCTCAATAGAACCTTAATGAGGGGAGTGCAGAGGGGGGCTTGCCCCCTTCTGCGGGCTCCAAGGGGCCTATCCCGTCGGCTCGTAGGGACGAGACGGTAGGACTTCTGGTCATGGAGAGAATGTCGGATTATATATTTCAGTAACTATTTTGTATCTCTTGACTATGCTTATCTATACCGAATCACCTTATAAAAGATATATAAGCATGGCCCGGGTTGAGCTTCACACAACATTGCGCACTAGTAAGCCCTTCATCTAGATTCTGTCTAGCTTGCCATCTAAGCTCCACATTGGGAGTGCATGGGTGGACAAACAACATCGTTGTAGCTTCAATACTTATGGCAATATGAGAATCTGAGTTCTCTATCTCTTACTCTACATCTATCTTTGTCTGCATTTATCTCTCAACTCTGTCTATTGGTCTATTCCACTGTGCTTCTATTTTCTTACAACATCATTATTTGGGCATTCAATTTATGCAAGTTGATGGCGAAATAGCTTTGTGTCAAACAAAATATATTGACTCATTATTGCAACATTTTGGTCTTGAAGACTTCAAACCTATTGCCACTCCTATGGAAACATGTTTACGATTGAGTCTTCATGATGTTGGAGATGGACTTGATGTTGTTCGTTATCAATAGGCTATTGGATGCCTAATTTACTTATGCATTACTAGGCCATATATGCAATTTTCTATCTCACAGATGAGTAGGTCTATGCATTGCCCAGGTGTTAAACAATGGCAAGCGGTTAAGTGCATCTTTCGCTACTTGAGTGGTACCTAGCTACTTGGATTGTTTTATCATAAGGGGGATCACGACAGCCAGATTTACATGCTTTTTTTGACTCTAACTAAGCTAGTTGCTATGAAACTCATGTGTCCAGTAATGGTTTTTGTTTCATGCTTGGTAGCTCATACATATCTTGGTTGAGGAAGAAGCAGCCTACTATGGCCACTTTTGGTTGTGAAGCTCAGTATAGGGTATCTTTCACAACGACTGTTGAGTGTGTGTGACTAAGATGCCTTATGACTGATTTGGGTGTTGGTTAGTCTTTTGCCACCACCATCTTCATTGACAGTCAGAGTGCATTGGCAGTTGTGAGGAACCCTGTGTTCAATGATCGCATTAAACACATCGAGGTGCACTATCATTATGTCAGGAAGAGGTTCTCTATTGGAGAGATCATTTTGGCATATGTGTTCGCACAGGAGAACATTGTAGACCTTTTCACAAAGGCTCTGCCTAGGGGGAAGTTTGAATCTTTCCGCAAAGCTTTGGGCTTAATTCCTTTTTCGGATTGATTCCACATAGCTTGACACTTCTTTATACATGAGTGCCAACTCCTCATTCACTGCATCATTCCCAAGGGGGATTTGTTGATATATTTAGGTAGTGATGTGTGTGTGTGAACACACTAGGAAGGTGAGGGCACCTTTTTTCCTCTTTAGGAGGTTTTTTTCCCAGCTTGCATATATGTCTATAACCCTAATGGGTCACTTATCTTTGTACATTCTCTTGGTAAGCTTCTTCTTCTTCCTTGTGTTGTTCGCGTGCTTCCGCAGACCTCAAACTCCAATAGGCACAATTGATTTTTCGTTTTCTCTTCCACCATATTTTTATCTAGGCCTTGGGGGATGCTTGGGTGGTTTACCTTGCTACATCTAACTATGCACAAATCTAAGGGGAGTGATGATCATGAGTGATCATCTTAATGCTTGTGATGGTTATATTGCTCTATAATATTTGCTATGCTGAAAGGAATGTTCAATCGTAACTCTACTATGAGATCATTGAGGACAATGATCTTTAAAAGGGAGAGAGTGTTAAATATTAGACTTAGAAGGCCATCGTTATGTGAGTATGGGACAAGGCCTAGTTAGACAAGGTCCCTAGCCGAGGAGATATTCTAAGGCTCTTTAGATAGGTATTAGAGCGAGTGTGCATGATGGTCACATGTCCATACTAGATTACCCTCGAGAATATCCATTTTTAAAGCAAGAAGATATAAATGGTGGAGGTGAGTTAGACACACACTAAGTTTTGCCCTCTTCTCATAGGGAGCAATGAAACACATTGTGTAATCTTGAGACCGAATAAGAAAAAGACATTCCTGTGACACATTAAGGACAAACCAATGAGCAATGAAACACAATGTTGTGTATTCCCGCCACCCAACAAGCAAAAGCCATCTGGTATTCACAATAGAACACACATCTTGAGGTTACCGCATCATAAAAAAAAATTTAGATTTTTTTTGTTCTTATACTTCTCTACTCCCTTCCCTCCTCGTTCAAGAGGGATGCCCTCATGTTGTACACCTTTTGAATTATTTTTTAAAATTTATTTGAAAACTATTACTTTATTTTCACATTGAGTGGTTCGGCCTAAGGAGTTTAAACCCTAACTTATCTTTGAGCTCTTTGTAACGTTTGGGATGTGTTATCTAAACCCAAAAATCTTGCCGAACCACCAAATAAAGCTCGTGAGTGGGCCCTTTTGCTTCTCTTCACTACTATATTTTTTTAGCAACGAATTGCACGTACAAGATACGACACGAAATCCGACACGAATTGTGAATTGTCCTCTGCTGGTCGTAAACATAGAGATTTTTACTGCTCGCATATTGGTTCCACAAGTACAAATATATACAATCGCAGGCGAGAAGATGGGCAGCTGAGTTTTTCCTAGCGTGTATCTGATCTGTCTATCCGTTTGGCAGCCATGATCTCACGGGTTAGCTTCTCGATTACTTGTTCCAATCGCTCTTCGAATCTGTTTAACCGATCTTTTGAATTATTTTCGATTTGGCAGCAAAAGAGCTCGGTTGCAAGTCCCACTCCTGGTACTGAACCTTACTTCCTCATCGTTTCTGTATCCGATCCCGTGAAGCTCGGCAATGGTGTTCAGGCGTATATCTCCTATCGTGTCTCTACGAAGGTGAAGAAAGAAAATAGGAGAAGGAAAATAAAAATTAGAAGAGCAAGAAGAGGGGAAAAAAACACCCCGAGGAAAACTGTGCGGCGTGTGCATGTGATCATGATAGAATACACTGTTTGCGCTGAGCTTCAGGTTTCAGTGGGCGTGCTTTAATCATGGATTTTGTGACTGAACATTTAGAGTAGCAGTTTTTTCCTACATCGAGAGCATTTCTTCAAATAATGCGACGTTGGAACTGTTACAGAATGGCTTGTTACAGCACATATGCTCATAAACAAGCCTTCATGTTAACTGCAGTCACTAAGGCTTTTCACGTTTTGGACGCTAGGAAGTATCAAAAGCCCCGTGTTGTGACACAATTTATCTTTCAAGTTTGGATTGGAGACAGTGGCAAGCATTATGCCATCGATCAAAATATTAATTTCCTTTAATGTGGGTTAGGGGGTTGGAGGTCTTTATCCTTTTGGATAAGCAGCTTATTATGCGTTGGGCTAAACCAAGGTTTTGAAGCTTTCGTTTATGATATTTTTGGTGTTTCAGATTTTCAATCAGGCTCCACAGATGGTTTAGGAACGTAAGTGTAACATGAAGAAAACGACTCTTGCTTTAATTGCTGAAATTTCCAACAGTAGCTGGATTCTTCATCCAATTTAAGTGCACATTTTGTTGCTACACAACATCTAATGGCATCAATTCCTTTTGATGCGTATTTAGCTAGAGTCTATTGGAAGTTGCTTGGGATTGGATTATGGATGGAACTCGGAAATTGCATTGTACTCTAGTAATCTGTTTCATCACTTTATTAAAATCTGATAATCAGCTTTATGTTACTTATTTGTTCAAGCCTTAGAGCTGACAGGTATTGATGAGCATCGAGATGTTTGTTGTCCGATCCAACCTTAGAGCTTGAAGTCATGAATTATTATTATCATTGTGGCATTTAAGTTCGATATGATGCTATGTTCTGTACTTGTGATAATCCTGGGTTGGATCAACTGTCCATATCTCATAGTATGTAGTTTTTCAGACGAATCTGCCAGAGTATCGAGGTCCAGAAAAGATAGTTATCAGGAGATATAATGATTTCGTGTGGCTTCATGAGCACCTTGCAGAGAAGTATAAAGGAATATTTATTCCTCCTCTACCTGAAAAAAGTGCTGTCGGTAATTTATTGACCTCACTAAGCTTGAAGATCCCGATCTATGTTTTTTGATTTTGAAGTTTTTTAATTTTGTGGGCATCAGAGAAATTCCGTTTCAGTGCTGAATTCATTGAATTGCGGAGAAGGGCCCTGGATGTCTTTCTTAATCGTGTCGCTGGTCATCCACATTTACGTCTCAGTGAGGATTTGCGAAATTTTTTGCAAGCAGATGAGGAAGTCTGGGTAATACAATGTTTATGCACTTACTACGTTACTTCTAGTGTAGTTCTTCAAAGAGACATTTAATCTAATAAATATTGACTGCAATACAGGCTGCAGAAAGAGCAAGGTCACAAGAAGGTGGTGTGTTTCAAAAGCGCCCAGGAGATTTCATGCAGATGTTTAAAGTAAGTATTGGGCTACACAGGCAATTGCAAATGTATGTTTAATGACAAAGGATGCGAAGGTGTGACAGATCCTCAGATCTTTTATGTCCAGTGAAAAACCAGAGATGAAGTGTTCTGTGTCGAGCTAATTCTGATCGTACAAAATACTTTTGGGAATGCTTGTGTTAGTTTGAAAACATTATAGAACAAAGATGCTTTTATGTCATGATAATGTAAGTTTTTGTCATTTCCCCTGAAGAAATGAGTTTTCGCCCATTCAACTGCCTAATCTTTCATCACATTCAAATCTTTGCCCATTGAGATGGGGTTTCTCTAATGATGATGATGATGTGTGTGTGTGTGTGTGAGAGAGAGAGAGAGAGAGAGAGAGAGAGAGAGAGAGAGAGAGAGAGAGAGAGAGAGAGAGAGAGAGAGAGAGAGAGAGAGAGAGAGAGAGAGAGAGAGAGAGAGAGAGAGAGAGAGAGAGAGAGAGAGAGAGAGAGATGTGGATGGATAGGTCAATGAATAGGCAGATAGAACTCGGATAGAGAAAAAGAGAGAGAGAGAGGGGGAGCGAGATACATATCTACATACATACATACATACACACATACATACATACATACATACCATAGTTGCATCGAAAGGAGTTGCGAACGGTTCACAACTTTGTAACCGCAACTTCGCAACGTTGCTACGTTCGCAATGCGTTGCTTTGCATGCATTTTTTTTGTAATCCAAGTACCCAAAACTATATT
>CM035411.1:145856532-145859032 GCA_020310875.1 Ceratopteris richardii | reverse complement strand
GGCAACGAAGAATGATCTTCTTCTTCTTCTTCTTCTATTACATAAAATGAATGTAGAAGAAATGACTTAAAACAACAATACAACAAGTGCCATATATAAAGAAAAGTACATGATGAAAATCCTAATGTTTGCGAAAAAGAAACAAGTGTGCCATCACTCTCGGTAGATAAATCTAGTAAGCTCAATGAAGTATCCCTGACATATACTGGCATGACCACTATACATGTTAGAGAAATGAAAAATTGATACGTGTCATCATGGATCATCACCTGTTGAGCTTGATATCTTAAGACTCCTCCTCAAACTCAACAATATATCCTCTAATCCAAGCATGTTCGGAAACTTCTTCAGCTCTATGCTTAAAGTGCTTTAGTGAAAGTATAAGCGACCTCCTCACCTATTCTCACATAGACAAGCATCTCTAGCCATGATGCCTCACATGCTGTCATTGAAGCACCTCTATGTCAGCCTCTGAACTAGACAAATCAATAGTGGGTTTCTTCTTACTACTCCGTGTAATAGCTGCACTCCCAAGTGAGAATAGAAAGCCACTAGTAGATCTTCTATCTGGAATACTACCAGCCCAATCTGCATCGGTGTATCCATGAACCTGCAAATCCACACAAGCTTCATAAAACAATGCATAATCCAAAGTAGCACTCACATAACGTAGAGTGCACCTCAGAGCATCTAGATGTGGCTTCCTGGAACCTGCATAAATTGACTGTCAAGTCAAATAGTGTACCTTAGATCAAGCCTTGTAATTGTGAGATATATCAAACTTCCTACAATTTTCCTGGACATAGTAACATTTTCCAATGCTTCACCAGATGAAGTATCCAACTTCAAATTATGATCTAGTGGCATAGAAATTGGCTTGCAATCAACCATACTGTACTTTTGCAGCATATTCAAGGCATATTGCTGTTGCGACATCCATATACCTGTTTCTGTATGTATAAACTCAATGCCCAAAAAATAGTGAAGCATACCAAGATCTTTCATGTCAAATTCCTGCATAGGGAGTTGTTTTACCTCGTTAATGCTTGCTTCATTGTCACCTCGTACAATCAAGTCATCAACATAAATAGCCGCAATCGTGATGCCATCATCACCCTTCCTTGCATATAGTGAATGATTTGCCTCACACATATAAAACCCAATGGTGGTTAAGTAATCAGCAATCCTTGCATGCCATGCGCGAGGAGCTTGCTTAAGCCCATATAAAGCCATTTGCAACCTGCAAACATATTCCGGGTGCTTTGAATCTGCATATCCTTGTGGCTGGTCCATGTATACTTCTTCTTGTAACTCTCCATGTAGGAAGGCATTCTTCACATCCAGATGCAAAGTCCATCCTTTTGTTGTAGCTAATGCAACAAGTGTTTTGATAGTAGACATTTTAGCTACAGGGCTGAATGTTTCCTCATAATCAATGCCATATGTTTGTGCATATCCTTTTGCTACCAATCGTGCTTTGTACCTGCTTATGCTACCATGAGCATTGTGCTTTACCTTGTAAACCCACTTACAGCCTATGGATTTCTTTCCTTGTGGCAATGGATCAGCTTCCATGTTCTGTTTCCATAAAGTGCAGCCATCTCCTCATCCATAGCTTTTTCCCAATCTGCATTTTCGATTGCATCCTCAAAACAAGAAGCTTCAACATCTTGTATTACCTTTGTCATGCAGGCACAATGAGGAGCCATGTAACTGTCATATGTCAATCGTTGCACCGAATTCCGCATCCTTTCC
Organism: Ceratopteris richardii; assembly: GCA_020310875.1. Classification (NCBI taxonomy): domain Eukaryota; kingdom Viridiplantae; phylum Streptophyta; class Polypodiopsida; order Polypodiales; family Pteridaceae; genus Ceratopteris; species Ceratopteris richardii. The sequence continues at coordinate 145,857,277 of CM035411.1, read as the reverse complement.
GATCTTCTTGGTCTTGGGTCACTTCTCCTTGTATCATATGCGTTTGCCTTTCTTACTCCTTGAGTCTTTACAGAGGGCAATCCAAGTTCCTCATCAAGACTCTTTTCTGAACCGCTTGAATCTCCATTAATGTCTTCAAAACTTGTAGATGTCTTACTACTAGTAGAAAGCTTTTCTTTACCTTTCTTGGATGTATTTGATGAATTTGTTGGATTGAAATTTCTACGCAATCTTCCACTCCATGGATTTGAGTTGGAACTATTGCCTGGTGATACATTTGGTCCACTCAAAACTTGAGATTCTGCACTCGATTTTTCAACATTTTCTTTGTCATTTGGTTCAAGATTAATTCATCTTTGGCATCTGCATTAGAAGCTTTGACATTTCATCAAATGCCACATCTTTGCTTACCTTCACCTTTCGTGTGAGTGTATGCAATACAACCAATTACTTTCGTATGTGATAAGTTTGGCTTTTTACCTGTATATGTGATGAGTTTGGCTTTTTACCTATATATGTGATAAGTTTGGCTTTTTACCTATAAACGTTTCTTCAGGTCTAGCTTGATGTACAACAGCAGTCGGAGTTTTGTTCATGATGTATATAGCAGTGTGCACAGCTTGTGCCCAATAACAATGAGGCATATTCTTCTCAGCCATCAAAGCTCTTGCAATGCCATTCTGTTGTGGTATGTACTTGCATGAAAACTGACGTCGAATTCCATGATTTCTAAGAAAGTTATTGA
>CM035411.1:145786532-145846532 GCA_020310875.1 Ceratopteris richardii | reverse complement strand
TTTTAGAAATGAAATACATCATCTTGTAGTTCTCATTCTAAAGATCAAGAAAAGCACCATATCTTAGGTGTATCATATTTAGATTTTTACAAATTAGTTTTTTTATTTAAACAACAGGTTAATTTTGTACAAACTCACGAAAATGACATTAATAAGGTGCAGAAAAGCTGTTTTTTAGTAAAAAGATTCGTGGAGGGCTTAAAATCTTACAAAAAGTTCCTCTTGGGGCAATTCTAGCATATCTCACATTCACATTTGAGCATCCTCAAGTGTGATCTAGGTCTTGGAGCTGGCGAGCATATTGGACGTGTTCTTGCTGATTCTTCTTGGTGATTTGCTGCCGCCTTCTTCTCCTATACACACTGAAGTGTGTGCCTGCTGAAGCTTCTAAGTGGTTGCATACATTCAGGTTTTCCTCAATTCCTGCTGTTGTATCAGGTTTTTATGACCTATACTTCAAGGAGAGAAGTCTTGCTACCTCTTATTTCAGAGGAGAAACCCTAATCTCTGCCAGGGTTGTAGATTTTGTCATTTATTTCCCGCACATAGGGTGTATATCCTACATAGAGTCCTATTTTATTCTTATTCGAGCACATTCACACCTTGTTATAACTCTTAGGCACTCGTTTTTCATATATTTGTACCTAGAACCTTCTTACGTTCAGCCTTATATTCGGATTTTATACTTCACACATTGTATTGACATTCATTCATCAAGCATTTGTTTTTTTAAAGAGAAGCATTCAGCTGCTCGTCCCATTCTCTTGTCTCTTGTCTCTTGTCTAATTCTTTAGTCATTCATCTCTATCGTTTGGTTCAAGATATGTGTGTGCATGCTTTGGAATTTTTATTGGGCCTACCAAGCTTCAAACTGAAGGTTTCTTTAATTTCTTTTGAATTATTCTAGAAATTGTTGATACTGTCTATTTTGCGTCGGTTGGTATTTTCAGCATGATTAGTCTTGTATTTGTTTTTGAGCCTCTCGGTTATAACCACAGATGGTCCTGGCCTTTCAGTACGCATATTTTTCGTTCAAGGGGTATATATTTTTGCTTGGTAGATTTCTTGAGTTCCAGCATCTGGTTGTAGTTGAATTGTTCATTACATTTTCTTCCAAATTACATGTTTCACAAGATAAAGTTTCTATAATAAGGTTAATTTTCTTTACCTTCCTCTTAATGCTTGTTTTCTTTCGGTCATGTTTTGATATTTGCTTCTAGGATGTGCAAACAAAGGTGACTGATATTGTATTGGGCAAGGATAAACCCATTGAAGAGTCAGATCCTGAATATGAGAAATTAAAACACTACATTTTTGAGCTGGAGGACCACCTGGCAGAAGCTCAAAAGCAGTCATTTCGGTTAGCCAAGCGTCACAAAGGTTAATCGCATTTGAAGCATCATTCTTTATCTCATCTTCTTTAGGAAGAAATAACAGCTTGGTTTTAGCCATGATTAGTGGTTTGAGAGCTGTGTTGGATGTCAGAACTTGGCCAAGCACTTGTAGACTTTGGAAAGGCAATGAAAGAGTTGGGAGGTTGTGAGAATGCAAATCTACAGAAGGCCTTTTCAGACCTTGGCTCACAGTCAGAACTCCTCTCTTACAAATTACAGCAGCAGGTAATGAATGTCTAATGTGTACATGGAACTACACAGGTACACACACATGGGATATTTTTTCTTTTCATGCACTTTTAGAGCGTCAGTATTCTCCACAACAAACAGTGTATAAAGGCAGTATTCTAAAACATGGGATTTGTTATTGATGGTATTGAAAGCTTGCCTCAGGTGATCTGGGTTTGAAATTTTGGAAGGGCTTGATACGAATCTGACCAGAACAAGACACGTTTTCTGGTTTTAAAGGAAAAAGAAGCTCCACATCTTTCATGACATGGGATTTCGGGGAATCCTTTATATGGTTACAGAAACAAACAAGTTTGTTTTACTTTTTAAAAGTTCTTTTAACTATATATATGCAATTATAACATCAAAATTACACTTACAAATTTTAATATGATTATGAGGTGATTCTTGAATAATTATAGATAACAATGTAGCTATCATGAATGGTTATCATGCCAGTCTGCATAACTAATTCTATTATTATAGTAGATTTTTTCATACAACATGTATCCTCTGATAGACCATACTCAAGGTGATGCACTCTTCAAACAGAGGGTGTACTGATATAATTATTTTATGTCTCCAATATGGATGTGGAGTTGCAGACATTTATCAGCAGTAATTTTAGTTTGCATTGCATTCCAATGAAGCATTCCCATGCTTGACTTAGCTTCAAATGAAAGTTCAAATTGTTTCTTTTATTTCATTGGATTCACAAAAATTGTTCTTGAAGCATGTGGACTCACCATCACACATTTTATGATCATGTCCAAGAACTTCATATTGTAGATTATTTTAATTTTGTGATCATGTCCAACAACATCAATAGTATCTGAAGTTAGTGTTCTGCAATACTTGCATTGTTTCAAGGGGAAATTCAATGCATGAGAAAACTGCAGTGAATTCTTGGGATTATATTTAAATAAAAATGTAGCTAGGAACATGAATCAAAAGAGAATAGCTAATTTTGGTGTCATTTTATGACACTCAGTGTCCCCACAACGCAAGTCCTAAAGGAAGCTCCATAATCCTTGCATGTTTAGTTTATGCAATACATTTATTTTAGTTTCTTTTCACAGGGTCAGGATTTGATGATGAACTTCGAAGAACCTTTAAAGGAGTATGTCCGAACAGTGCAGTCTATTAAGGTTTCTCCCTCCATTTGTTGCGTGTATAATCTCTTTCTCTGTTTTTGGTTATGTACATGATTTCTGAGCTCTGAACACATCAAAGAAATGAAATGGCGTTCTGAATTGGAAACCTGTCTTCTCTCTCTCTCTCTCTCTCTCACACTCTCTCTCACACACACACACACACACACACACACACACACACACACACACACACACACACACACACACACACACACACACACACACACACACACACACAAACACAACACTGTCTCACACTCTCTCTCTCTCTCTCTCTCTCTCTCTCTCTCTCTCTCTCGCGCGCGCGCGTACACACACACACACACACACACACACACACACACACACACACACACACACACACAAACAATGTTGTGCAATTATGGATTTAGATCTATCTCTTCCTATTTCAAGGGTTGTTGCTTGTAGTTTTCTATTTGAACAGTAGTGTACTTGACGAGCAAATTCATTTTTTATTGTACTTGTTAGTATATAGTGGGAAATACCGGTGTACAGTAGCTTGGTAGCCTCATCATTCCCCTTTTCTATGTTGACGAGGAGGGTGTGCTGATGTTCATTTAGTTTCTGAAGATAATTTCTGCAAGTAGATTCGTAATGACTTCTGACATTCAGGCTTGTTACAGACTGTGATGGCAGATAGAGCACATGCCTTTAGGCAACAAAGGGAACTTGCAGATGCTGCCAAATTGAAGGAAATCAACCTGTAAATTTTAGCTAAGCTGTATATTTTTCTATTTCTTTCTCAAAAGTGCTGAGCTAATTGTTTATGTAGGGAGAAGTTAAGATTCATACGTCCAGATAAGGTCATGGAGGCAGAAGCCGACTACAAAGAGGTAGAACTCTTTACACATTAGTTTATCCAAATCAATTGTGAGTTTAGGCATTCAGATATTGTCCCTGTCATTTGGTACAGACAAAGCTTCAAAGTGAAGAAGCTCGAAAGCGTTTTGAAAAGATCACAAAAGCAATGCAACAAGAGATGATCCGTTTTCAGGAACAACGAACTCGTGACCTGGGTGCTGTTTTTTACGAGTTTGCCCGTTCACAAGCTCAATTGGCCAATGATACTGCTGATGCATGGCGTGCACTTCTTCCAAAGCTTGAGAATGCCCATCCTCATGTTTCGCCAGTTCCAAGCTGATATTGAAAACGAAGTTCATTTTGGTAAGCTTTTGTTATGGGCTATACTCAGGTTTCTGAGAATCCTATGGTACAATGTCATGATGTGGTGTTTTCTGTTTTGAATTTTTGGCAGCCAGATCAGTGGATAGTTTGCAATGTTTTCTGCTTTTCACTTTTCTTCAGTGTGTTGATCACCCATTCATTGATAATAAGGCAAGGTGGAGAAGATTTCATCTGACAGAACATTCCCATAGCTGTAAAATTGATAACTTAACAAGTTTTTGCCTGCCGGGGTCTCTGTATCAGTATTTGTAAAGCTTTTACAAGATGCATGCTATTCAAACTTAGATCTAAGCAAAAGCATCAGAATATTCGTTACAAAGCAGGTTTGTGTCTAGTGGCATGCTTTTAGGCACATATCTTTGCATTAGCATTTGGTTCTCAGGTTTACGCAGGTCAGTAGTTGAAGTGGATCACATTCTGCACTTTTACTGGTGCATCCAATGCAGCAACAAACCCATTTATACCTGTTCATATCCTTGCTGAATCCTGTCTCTTAGTACTGTTCACTTACATGGGCAAAGCTGAAGCACGTATGTTTGATGAACTGAAGCTTTTAGAAATTAATATTATTACAAAATTCTGTGTACTATGGTTTAGATGCTGGTTTTGTGTATGAATATAATAGTACTGTAACTTAATAGATTTAGACTTTCATAGACTATGAAATATATTTTAGTTATTCATCACGTTGCTGAGGGTAAAGGCTATTTTAAAGGCCCAATGGTCCTTCAATTCTATTTTCTATGCATTCCTACAATTCTTGGGTCATGTATAGGCCTTATAATTTTTTGATGGGGGACTGATTGAATGGTCAAAGTACATGAAAGGTGAAGCTTGATAAAACTAACATTTCAAACTTTAAAACACACAAGGAACTTTATCAAATGGTTATACAACTTTTGCAGCACAGAAAACTTATCATGCCATTCTTGGAACTGTATCTGTTCAGCCTGCATGCATGAGCTTGTTTTCATACAAATTTCCTATTTTGGTTACTTGTATGTCCCCTTTTTGATTGTATTAAAAATTGGCATGAACATTGTTATAGGAGTGAAGAGTATACCCCCCCACACCTCAATTTCTTTGGATCATGAGGTGTTCCATGATAGAGAACTTGGAAGGCAGAAGAAAGCCATCTCCTTCCAGGATAGTACTCTGTTTTGGAGATTTGAATACGTATCTCTCAAGCAAAACAGTATTTATTCAGTCAGAGCTTGTCTATCTATACAAATTGTGGCATTGGCTGGAGAATTTGTGATCATGTGTGTACTCTCTGAAACTAGCAAAATATTGGATTGTGAGGCATTATTGATTGCTGAAAGCTCATTTTTTCTGTCCAAATTTCTTTTCTGGGAGAGACTGAAGGATATTTTCTGGAAGTTTGCCAGGAATTTTATCAATGGTCTCATCTTAATAGTCTTACGACTGTTGGTATGTTAAATATAGTATATAGAAAGGATGGGAATGAGCACTTAGCAGCAATGCCTTTTCAAGAGCTCATCATTAACTCATGTAGTGCAATGGGGTGAGGATTTTGATTCTTTTGTGTGTTTTGGAGTCCTATCTTCCTTCAGCCTCATAGTGATGAAAGAAACCCATGTGATTAGTACCTGTTGGTTAAATATCTTCCTATCCAAAATTCCGATTGTTGAAAGGGTGTGGACAATAGGTTCTGTCAACAAATGCAGGCCTGTTGGAGTGTGTTCTTCCCCTCCAAGGCATCAATTCCTATTTTGTGCATGCGACACACACACACACACACACACACACACACACACACACACACACACACACACACACACACACACACACGTGCCCGCGTGCACGCACACACGTACACACACACACACACGTACACACACACACACACACACACACACACACACACACACACACACACACACACACACACACTGTCTCTCTAAACATGCACCCACATGGACTTGCAAATGTGCATGTATGTGAGCACTGTGTATAAAACTCTGTACAAAGTAATGTGAGGGGTAACAATTCTCAACTCTTAAGGATAAATGTACATCAGCTGAACAGTCTGATCGAACTGCATTTCTTAGCACATCATTTAGCCTCATTTTGCAGCTCAATGACGTCACATGAAGATCCAATTTCAATTTGCTTTTGAAAATTTGCAAGTGAAAGTTGGATCGTTCTCATGATTTCCAAAAGTTTCTTTGTTGTTGCATTGCCAAATATGTTAATAGTAAATAGTAAATACATCTATGCATGGTCCATAGCAAGTCCTTGGTTGTTTTTGAACAAAAAGATAGTGCATTTCACTTTATTGGGTTTCTCCTTCCAAGATAAAAGTAAGTACAGAACAGTTCAATTTCTTTGTATAACAAAGCAACCCTAGAAAGTGTGACACATAGGTTTTGTGCATGATTAGCAACTGAAGGCCTTTGGTGAGCTGGACAAGAGGCGTAAGGAGGAGGTGGAGGGAGAGAGATGTCAGGAAGGATGCACATACATGCATGAGAGCTTCAAAACTGACATAATGATTTCTTAAAGCAATGCTCTATAGAAAATATATATCCATGAATATAGGGATAAGGTTATATGACCTTTACATCTCCCATAATCTCCCACTTAAGGATCAATGTGACCATAAGTAGCAACAAAGTTAAAGAATGATGTAGGACTATACAATAATGTATAGGAAGAGTTCATATCTCAATCCATACCAATCATCCTGTATTAGTTGCCCCACATAATGTGTATTCATGCACCTCAAACTGCTCTAGATTCATATAACTAAGGGTTGATCTCACATATGATTGATGCAAGAATTGATGAAGTTCTTGCAAAGTTATCACTTGTTCTATGTTTGTGTTATAATCGAACGACTGACAACTCCAAGAGCAAATGCCCCAATAGCAATTGCAATGTCGGGTCTCGAGCATAACAACTTGTACATTAGACTCTTGAATATTGATGAAGCTTGTGCTATCGTGGTTAACCTAACCATGTCAACCATACTTGTATCCAATGTATCCAAAGCACCATCATTGAGATCAACATGTCTTGATATATCTGTCAATATTTGGCATGAGTGAATCCAAGGATGAAAATATACTTGTTTACTCTTCATCATCCAAATCAGCGATATGCTCAATGAAGTGTGTATGGTTTTGCACCTTAAGAGCTAATATGCTCTACCATACATTGTGTATCATAAGAGCTAACCATTTCTACGACACCAGGTGTATCATCATGCTCCATATGAGCTACATGCACAATATTAACACCAAGGTCAAATTGATGATCTCAATTTTATCAATTTGGACATCCCCATCATGCTTTAAAGCATCCAAATGATCATCCAAAGTGTGCTCCACATGAGCATCCACATGATCAACCGAACCATGCTCTATATAAGCTACATGAGCATCCGAAACATGCTCTACATGTGCATCCGTCCGAACATCCGAATCTTATTATACATGTGCATCATGAATGTTGATAGATCTATCTATAAGGAAAAAAAAAGAGACATGAGGAGTCTCATATTGCATGTAAGGTTTAACTCCCGCTGAGATGAGATTTCTCTTGCATAGAATACTTGCCTTGGATACATGTGTCCAATTGTGGAACCTCTGACAAACATAAGCTGTCCAACTACAACTGAAAATGATGCTCATCGAGAAATGCATAACATCTACTCTGTTGTAACTGATTAATTGTAATCAAGCTCATAGGGAATGAAGGCACATAACATGCATGTCTGAGTGTAAATAATGCTCCACTAGGTAGAATAAGGCATACATCTCTTGTACCCTCAATGTCATATTTCAAGCCATTAGGCATCTTCATACATCCATGACTCTTATTAGAGAGTCGATAAAATCACTCACAGATTGGAGTAACATGGAAAGTGATTAATACATCAAGTGACCAAGCCACATGTATGTTGTCCAAGGAACAAGAGAAATCTTGAGATGAACCATAGGAGAAATGACATCATCATTAGCATAATTAGTCCCCATACTCTCTTGAAACCACTATCTGATCTGCATTACATGCATGTCTCAAATGTCCTCATCACATCTGCATAAAGCAACATCATCGAGTATGGACCTTATGGTCGAGTGCCAACATTGAAGCAGTTGATGCAACCTACATCTCACATGAGTCAATGGACTCGTATATATATCATGTAGTCTGTGCCATAATGCATTATTTCTTCCTTTGAATCACATACTTGTATATAGAATCCACAAATATAGAATCCACAAGTTGTAATCGGATAGTGGACTTGATCAATGCGTTCATATTAACCAATGTGTGTAACATCTAATCTTTCCATCTTTAAAAGTTAGTGCCATCAAATGAAAAAGACACCATGCTTCCAATCCAAGAGACTCAACATGTAATAAGAGACTAGAAACAATACTCTATCATCAATAGGATCACACCAAGTCTCTAGAATGATGAAGTAGATGTGAAAGAATCTTGGAAAAAAATTCAGAGTATCCTATGTAAACTAAGCAATCATGGCATGATAACTAGTACCAAAAGACGAATAAGTAATCTATCACCACTTGATAGTAATCCAACCATACATGATGGAAAATACATTTTATAAGAAAAATTGATGGCAAATATGCCAATACAATGGCGATACACCTCCCACTCAAGAGTGAACCTAGTAAGATGATCCAAGTTATCACGGATAAGCCGTGATAAAGGCCAAGTGGATGGAGGTAAACGACAATCCAAAGTTATCACATAAATGTCAAGGACCTACTAGACAACTTGTCTAGAATCAAGGTTGGTAAAATTTTGATAATATCTCCTATGTAAAATGGAATCTATGACTAAATAACCTGTGAGAATCACCATCCACATATGTTAAGAATCACACTAGCAAATAAATTATCATATCAATGACTATATGCTAACATAATAGCCAATCCAAGTGATAGACAAGTGTGCAACAGAGGCTCCAACTTGGATCACATACCTACAAAGAAAACAAGATAATGCAAGTACTAAGCAAAGATCTAACCAATCCCTCATATGAATGTGTGCAATTGACAAATAAAGCCATATCCAAGTGGCATAAGGTAAAATATGATCACAATGCCACTCAGGTATTGATTAAACCACAATCTCAAGTCAAAGATGAAATGACGTAAGGTGAAATTAGTACCATGATGTCATCACATGTTAAAACTTGACATAAGTTGCTCTAATCTCATATGGAGAAACATAGACATAGATAATACATAGTCAGTGCATTGCATATCAAGAAATCTCTCTCATGGAAGTTCCAAATCAAAATGATCCTCTAAAAATTTCTTATGGTGAAAATTTGGTGCTCTGTATTTTGTTATTTTTAAGTTGATAACCTTTGAATTTCAACTCTTGCTCTTTGAAGAAGTCTTGTTTCGCTACACAATCATACTTAGAACACATTAATTGGAGTCTATAGTTCAAGATAAAGTGAAGATAAGGATTTGTTGTCATTTTTATTTTCACATATAATACTTTCTTTCTATTTTGTTTTTTCGATGATCTATATCTTTGAATTTGGATTAGTCTTCTAAGAACTTGTAGATGCTTTCTCAGGCTACGAACAACAATTCAAACCACTTCAATATGACCTATGTAATTCAACTTAGAGCCAAAATTTTGACCTATTGTCAAAGTGATTGTAGATCAGACTTCTATATCACTTGTGTTTTTTGAATTTTTGGCATATTAGAATTCCAAATTAGAATTAATGCTCTTTTGTGAATTTGTAGCTCTCACTGTAAGCTACACACAAAATCCTAAATCCCTTCAAAGCTTTCTAGCTCACATTATGGTTGAAATATCAAACCACTATGAAGAAGATGCCAACTTGCATATTCACCTCTTGTATCCTAATATTCCATTGAAACTCTTTGCACTCTAGCCTTCAATATGCTTTGATGCCAACGAATGCCTTTGGTAGTTGAACAAGAGGAGTAAGGAGGAGATGGAGGGAGAGAGAGGAGAGAAGAGATGCACACACATGCATAGGAACCTCAAAAGCCACATAATGATCTTGTGGCAATCCTTTTAACACACGCACACACACACACACACACACACACACACACACATATATATATATATATATATAAAGGATAAGGTTATACGATCCTTATTGCATCTTGAGTAACAACAACTATATTTAACATCATTAAAAATGTACTATGGAGAGAACAATAGGATGTTAAAACAACTCCCAAAGACTCACAAATTCATTCTTCTACGAAGCAATTGATTTTTTGAGTTCTCATCTAGAGTTGCACTGAGTGAAAATGATATTAGATTGTAGCAAAGGAGTATAAAATACTTTTGCATGACCAACCCTTGATCTTATATGCTTGGCGAAAATCGGATTGTAAGAAAGTGTTTTTAGATTGTAGTGAAAAGTATAAACTGCTTTTGCCCGATGAGCCCATGATCTCATATGCTTAGCAAAACATTAGTGGACATAAGAACTTGATACTATTTCAAGAACTGAGTTAAAACCATCTGTTTTTATATGAAACCCAATTTTGGTATTTCTAACTTATTCTAGGGAAAGTACGAATATATAATTGCGGATTTTAACTACGAGGTTACAAACAAATGTAGTTATTATCAAAGTAGGTAAATGTTGTACCCATCATATGTACTAGAGGAGGATCTCTCAAGGACCAATAAGGTGAAATTATTTTGGTGGTTCTAAATACGTTGTCTAAATATTGTTGCCTTCCACTCCAGTTAAATGATCAAGTTCTGCTTCTGATCCTAACAACCATAAAGTTTAGAGTATGAGAGGAGGAATGCATAGGTGGATGGGAAAAGAAATTATTAAATTAATCCAAGTGTCATTTTCTTTTTGATAGTGCACATTGGTATGTTCTAGTAGCTAGAATAGAGGGAGTAGATGAATAGACTCTCACTAGGTATGCATCTCTTGTTGCATATGTATATGCTTGCAATTTCAAGAGTTTAGGCTCTCCAAGTGAATTAGATTGATGAGCATAGTTTCAAGTTGAAATAATGATTGATCAGCTATGTTTTTAATGTCCTCCCTTTTTTTAGCATGTTATTGAACTCTTGGAAGCTATATAACATGGGGCTACATAAAGGACTGTGTAGTTTTCAAATGTGCATGGAAAAGGGTCTCAATGCATATCATAAGCTCACTTTGGTTTTACTTGTTTGCATAATCCGTGTGATTTAGATTTTAGTAGATACATGAATGCCTGATGGATATCCAAAATGTTTGAAGACATAATTATGCTGATTTTTTTTTGTCCAAATTAATGAAGCATACATTAATGAGGGTAGCTTTGTTTCATTGATATGCATCCTTCTTGTAGTAAAGAATGATAAGAGCATTAAGAAAATGCTTTGGATAGTATTAGTTAATGATTTTGCAAAAATTAGTGCTTCATCTGAGTAATCAAGTACTACTTTTTGTACTCCATGAAAAGGCAGAGATGCATGATTCATAACTCTATTTTTTTCCCTAGTAAGTAAATCACATGGATGCCAAAGAATAATACAATGGACAGAGTGGGAAACCATGGGAAAGATAAAACTGTCCATGGTTGGTGTCATATCATGGGTGTTGCATGGGAACACCTCTTAGCTGACGTGGCATGCTTTGCCACATGGCATCATGCAGATGCATTCCCTTAATGGGAAGGTAGGAGAAGAGGAGATGGATCTCAATTGTGACATCATTGAGATTGAGGTGATTGGACGTTGGCTAGGAGGAAAATGAGATATGAACTTTGTCTGTTCAAGAAACCTACGTTGGTAGGTGATTACCACAAAAGAAGTTATGTTACAATTGGTAGAATGGGAAACGGAAAAAAGAAAATTGTCACTAACGCAATTATGTGATGTGGTTTCTTTAAGCCAATGTGTTTACAGATTGTGTTTTGTTGCCAAAGACTATTTTTTGCATATTTCCATGAAATATAAGATCAAAATATTTTTCAAAATTGAGCTTCATGATGATCAATCCTTGATTGGAGTTCTATGGCATTTGTTCAATAGTCATCTGCAAAATATATAATTGAAAAGTGACCTTTGATGTTTAATGTTGGTTTGTGTTGGATGTACTATTGTATATATGAAGGGTTTTAGCCTTAGTGCAAAACATTGAAAGTTTTGTACACCCTAGGAGAGGGAGAAGCAAAAAAAATCTTTGAAATTCTTGTGCAACCATAAACAATGGACTTTCCATTAATAAAATTTTATCCATGAAGATCTAGAGTAGTAAGTTATTTTTCTACTTGCTTTGTATCTAAATGCCTAAAGAAAGATTTGGAGCATCCATGAAGATCATTCACTTCAATGCATCTTGCTTTAGTTTGGATGATTGAACGGAAATAATTTCAATGACTTTGAATGTAAGCATCACAAAGGTGATTGTATTCAAGACCAAATTGTAATAGATTTTTATCAACATTGGAGCATAGGAGAGAAATAAGATGGTCTTTTTTATCTGATTTAGCATTCAATTATAAAATTTTTGAAAGTATAATAATATGTTGCATTGATGCTATATGAATTTGTATTTTTCATACATCCAAATACATTTAAAGAGTGAGATTGATGCATTGGGGATCATATTTTTGATACTGAAAAGGGAACTCAACAACCATCTATGATTTACTATCCATGGGACTCTTGACAGTTGATCTAGAATATGTTGGAGTTTGAGGTCTGCAGAAGCACATAAATAACACACATAAAAGAAGAAGCTTGGAGAACATCACAATACAAAATATATTACTAAGTGAATGTACAAATATAAGTACCCGTTAAGGTTATAGGCGTATATGCAAGTCGAGGGAAAAAACCTCCTAAAGAGGGAAAAAGGTGCTCTGATAGACTTAAGTGTGTTCACACACATCACTACTGATTTATATGAACAAATCCCCCCCTAGAAATGATGCAGTGAACAAGGAGCTTGCACTCATGTATGATGAAGTGCCAATCTATCTGGAAAGAGGTCAATCCAAAAAAGGAAGTAAGCCCAAAGCTTTGTGAAAGGCGTCAAACTTCTCCCTAGGTAGATCCATTGTGAAACGGTCTACAACATTATCCAGTGTGGGAACATAAGCCAAACTAATCTCTCCAACAGGGAACCTCTCCCTAACATAATGATAGTGCACCTCAGTGTGCTTTGTGCGAGCATGGAACATAGGGTTTCTAACACTTGTCAATGTGCTATGAGGACCACTGAAGATGGTGGTGGAAAAAGACTGACCAACACCCAAATAAGTTAAAAGGTTTCTTAGCCACACACTCAACAATTTTTGTGAAAGCTTCCCTATAGTTAGCATCACAACTAGAAGTGGCCATAGTAGGCTTCTTCTTTCTCAACCAAGCTATGCATGAGCTACCAAGCATGAAGCAAAAATCACTGATGGACACATGAATGTCATAGCAACGAGCCCAATAGAGTCATACAAAAACATGTTAATTTGATGATAATGATCCTCCCTTGGGATAAAAAGAATCTAGGTAGATGGGTACTAATCAATCAATGAAAGATGCAGTGAAGGACCTATCAATGCTTGACACATTGGCAATGCATGAACTTGATCATGTCAGAGACAACAAACTAAATATCAGGCTGCATTATTCACAAGTAAATAAAGGATCAACAACCTACTAATAGAGAACAACATCAAATACATCTCCAACATCATGAAGAATCAACTATAAAACTGTTTCCATGGGATGGTAATATGTTTGTATCTTCAAGCCTAAACATTGCAATAATGTGTTCATATATTTTGTTTGACAAAAAGATATTCCTCAATCAACTTGCATAAACTAAATGCCCAAATAATGATACAAATTCCCCAAGTCACTCATCTCAAAAGAGGCATGCAAATTAGCTTGAAATTTAGCACTATGCTTATCATTAGGACCAATGAGAAGCATGTAATCAAAATAGATAACGATGATCATTAGTAAATCATCTGCACACTTAACATATATAGTGCTCTTAGTTGGATTTCTCTCAAAACCATCTGCGATCAAGTACGTATTTACCTTTTTATACTAAGCATGTGGTGCTTGCTTCAAACCATATAATGCATTTTTCAACCTGCACACTTTGTTTTCATGCCCTTTCTACACAAAACCATGGGGTTGGAATACATACCTTTCTTCATGTAAATGAGGCTCAATGTAGTTTTAATGTTCAATTGATGTACGTTCTAAATGTAATGAGCTTCAAGTGCACAAATGCTATGAACAATGGTCATTCAGACTGTGGGAGCAAAGGTCTCATCAAAATAAGTGCCTCTCTCTTGAGCATAACCTTTGGCAAAAAGTGTCACCTTTTACCTATTAACTATTCCATCAGGCTTATGTTTTAGCTTGTATACCCATATAGTGCCAATGGCCTTTTTTGTGTGGCGGAAAATCACACAAAGAACAAGTACCATTCTTCGTAATAGAATCATATTTTTATTGTATAGAAACCATCCAATTTTTAAAATTTTGTTCTTCATCAAAAGAAATAGGCTTATTCTCATAAAAAAAACTAGAAACTTCCATTGCATAGCAACATGATGCAAAGGAAGTACTATAAAAGCTTGAATGAGTATGATATGCCAATGGTGCATCTAATTTGCTATCTCTTAAGGTCTGTTATGGTCTCCACCAACCATTTAGGCATAGTTTTTGCCTCCTCTATGTTAGCTCTCTCATCAAGTGCATCATGTAAATTTGCATAAGAATTGAAATGATCTGCATCATTATTTGAAACCTATAAAGGTGAAGAAATCAACTCATTTGGACAAGCACTTGATTGTCTACCTGTAAAAAGAGGCAACAAAGTGTCATACACATCTCTAGAGCTAACTAAAGTCTCCTTGGTACATGAAAATAATGGTTGATTTGCATTTTCCACAAAAACAAAATCTCGACTAATCAAAAAGTGTTTAGTCTGCGAGCGATGTAGATGATAGCCTTTGCTTTCAGAATTGTATCCAAAAAAATAAGTGATCGATTGCAATGCTTTGGTGGGACACCATTTAGGTACTGCATACATAACATCATCAAGATAGAAGCTATGTGGTAAAACTTGAAATTTGACCACGTACACGCACATGTAGTTGCACACGTACACACACACATACATGCACACATGCACATGTGCACACACGTACACATACATGTATAGTCACACATACACGCACATGCACACGTAAAAACACACATACATGCATATGTACAAGCACAAGTACATGCACACATATAGGCACATGTACACCCACACGTACATGCACACATACATACACATGTACAAGCACACATACATGCACACGTACATGCACACATACATGCACACGTACATGCACACATACATGCACACGTACATGCACACGTACATGCACACATACATGCACACATATACTTACTTGAACATGCCCACGTAGACGTCCACCACATACACCCCCATGTACACATACATGCCAATGTACATGTACATGCCAATGTACATGTCTACCTAGGTACATGTGCATGCACATGCCCGTCCATGTGCACATGCACACACACATGCATGCCCATGTGCACGAGCATGCATATGCCCATGTACATGTGCACACACACGCCTATGTACACTTGCATGCTCACGTGCATGCACACGTGGACACTCATGCATATGCACACGTGCATGTGCATGCACCCACACACATGTACACGCACATGCACATTCGTGCACACACACCACACACACCTGCATGCCCATGCACACGTACACACACACATGCATGTGCACATGCACAAGTACATGCACACACACACATGTAAACACACACACACACACACATGCACATGCACACAGAAACACACATGCACACATACACGTACATGCACACACATGTAGACATACATGCACACACACATACATGTACACATACATGCACATGCATACGTACACGTACACACACACATGTACACATACACACACATGCACACACACATAGTGCACACACATACATATAATGCACACACACACATACACACACATGCACATACACATGTACATATGCACATGCACACATGAATGCACACACACACATGTACACACACATGTACACACACATGTACACACACATGTACACACACATGTACACACACATGCACATACACACTTATGTGCACGTACATGCACACACACATGTTCAGGAACATGCACATGCACACATACACATACATGCACACACACATGCACACGTACATGCACATGCACACATACATATACACATACACATACACACACACACATACACATACATGCACCCGCGCAGGTACATGCACCCACACACGCATGTACCTGCACATGCACACATACACATAGACATACATGCACATGTACACATACATGCACATGCACACACATGCACATGCACATGCACATGCAAATGCACATGCACATGCACATGCAAATGCACATGCACATGCACATGCACATGCACATGCACATGCACATGCGAATGCACATGCACATGCACATGCAAATGCACATGCACATGCACATGCACATGCACATGCACATTGTCACTCTAGCACAATGGCAAGTACCAATGTGAGGAGATCCACCTCATAATTGTCAATCTATGGAGACCTGAGGACTAGTATGAAGACTATGAGCAAGTGATGGAACAAGTGTGTGAGTGAGAAGCACACTCAGGCTATGTTAGATGCAAAGCTTTGGCATGCACGCTTTGGTCATCTGAATTTTGCTAGTTTGCTACGAATGCAGAGATCTGATATGGTGTCTTCTTTGCCCAAGCTTGAGGCACCTAGAAAACATGTATGTGAAGGCTGTATTTTGGGCGAAATGAAGCATTCATCCTTTCCAAAAGATGGTTCAGTTCGGGCTACACAGAAATTGCAGCTTGTACATAGTGATGTCTGTGGTCCTATGCAGACACCCTCTTTTGGAACCTGATGCATTGGCACTAAGTGGGTATACAAGCTGAAGCATAAACCTGATGGTATAGTTGATAGGTATAAGGCTAGGCTTGTTACAAAGGGTTATGCGCAGGAAAGAGGCATTGATTTTGATGAGACCTTTGCACCTACATGCCGTATGGCTACTATTCGGAGCATTTGTGCACTTGCATCCCATCATGGTTGGAATGTACATCAGTTGGACATTAAAACAACATTTCTGAATGGTGACTTGCATGAAGAAGTGTATGTTTTTCAGCCCCGTGGCTTTGTGCAGAAAGGGCATGAAAACCAGGTGTGCAGGTTAAGGAAGGCATTATATGGTTTAAAGCAAGCACCACGTGCGTGCTAATGATGTGCTTCTGATCATTGTTGTCTATGTTGACGATATGCTGCTCACTGGTCCTATTGAGAAGCATATTGCTGATTTCAAGGCTGATTTGCATGCCTCATTTGAGATGTCTAATCTGGGGCATTTGCATCACTATTTGGGCATTCATTTTATGCAAGTTGATGGTGGAATGGCTTTGTGTCAAACGAAATATATTGACACATTATTGCAGCGTTTTGGCCTTGACGACTGTAAGCCTATTGCTATTCCTATGGAGACAAGTTTACGATTGAGTCTTCATGATGTTGGAGATGCATTTTACGCTGTTCTCTATCAGCAGGCTGTTGGATGCTTGATCTACTTATGCATTACTCAGCCAGATATTCAGTGTGCTGTCTAACAGATGAGCAGGTTTATGCATTGCCAAGGAGTCACGCATTGGAAAGCGGTTAAGCGCATCTTTCGCTACTTGAGTGGTACTCTGCTACTTGGGTTGTTTTATCCCAAGGGGGGATCACTACCGCTAGATTTGCATGCTTTTTCTGACTCAGATTGGGCTGGTTGCTATGACACTCGTGTGTCCACCAGTGGTTTTTGCTTCATGCTTGGTAGCTCATGTATATCTTGGTTGAGCAAGAAGCAGCCTACTGTGGCCACTTCTAGTTGTGAGGCTGAGTATAGGGTAACTTTCACAGCGACTGTTGAGTGTGTGTGGCTCAGAAGCCTTATGGCTGATTTGGGTGTTGGCCAGTCTTCTGCCACCACCATCTTCACTGACAGTCAGAGCGCATTGGCAGTTGCGAGGAACCCTATGTTCCATGCTCGCACTAAGCACATTGAGGTGCATTATCACTATGTCAGGGAGAGGTTCTCTGCTGGGGAGATTAGCTTGGCATATGTGCCCACGCAGGAGAACATTGCAGACCTTTTCACGAAGGCTCTGCCTAGGGAGAAGTTTGAATCTTTCCGCAAAGCTTTGGGCTTACTTCCTTTTGTGGAGTGATTTCCACATAGCGTGGCACTTCCTTATACATGAGTGCCAGCTCCTTGTTCACCACATCACTCCCAGGGGGGATTTGTTGATATATTTAGGTAGTGATGTGTGTGAACACACTAGGACCGTCGGGACACTTTTTTCCCTCTTTAGGAGGTTTCTTTTTCCCCCGGCTTGTATATACGCCTTTAGCCCTAATGGGCTACTTATCTTTGTACATTCTCTAGTAATACATTCAGTCTTGTGTGTTGTGCTCCAAGCTTCTTCTTCTTCCTTGTGGTCTTCACGTGCTTCCGCAGCCATCTAACTCCAACACATCTTTTCAGAGACTGCCCAAAGAATCCCACCAAAGTCGAAGACATTGCACCTATTAATGTAATTGAAGTGATAGAAGCAACTGGAGGTGACATGGAATACACCGTGCCTTTAAATGCCATTACACGAGCTCAAAAAAAGGAACGAAAAGAAAAACAACTGGATCGGGAACAAGAAAACAATAGAACCATAAACCCCAAAATTCAAATAGTCGAAGATTCAGAGGATCCACATGAGAATACCCAGAATATAAAAGCGCAAAAATGGAAGGAAAGAAGAGAGAAGCTCAAAGAAAAATGGATGAAAAACAAAAGTCAAGAAAATAAGAAACACACAAGAAGCAGTAAGGAGCATAAAGAACCAGAGATTCGGGAAGAAGTTCCCATTCCACCGCTTATCCGAGAAGCAGAGAAACCAGGATCAATTCTAGCTGACCCAAAATCGGATGATTTGTTACATGTGGTTGAAAGCTTACCAAGCTAGAACTAAGACTGGACCAACTGTGGAACAACACGAAAAGATTTACCCACAAGGAGAATTAGAAAAAGAGAGGCTTGCGTTATGTAGGAAACTTATAGAGGTAGCACAAGCAACCCTAGAAAAGACTATCCCATCCCTTCCAGAGGCAATGATAGCAGAGGAGCAATACAAGGAGTGTGTTAAAGCCAGGGATAAAGAACTTAAAGAGAAGGATGATAAATGTGAGCGAGTGAAAACCCAGGATGAATCTACATCAACAATACTTGACTTAGAGGCTGACTGGCCAAACGAATTATGGAATAGAATCTGAGAAGAACAATGGAAGAGGAATGGAGTGACTAAGCCTCCCTTTGAGGAATTAGATGTGGAATTTTACCAACCAAATCCCAACATGGAAGAAGTATATGAGGAAGTATCAAGACTAGACTGAAATAGAGAAGAAGCGCGGAGCATTTCAACCTTACCAAATTACATGGGAGAATACGAAAAGGAATCTATGATAATTAGAGCACCCACAGTACAGGGAAAAGGAAACTCAGATAAGAATTCACACAATCTAACCGAACTTAGAAAGACAAAAGTACAATGCAAACTGACTGTGGAAGAACTACTCCGTGTTAAACCGCAATTATGGCAACAATTAGCAGGTCAACTGGAATTAGGACAGGAGAAGGACGAAAAGGAAAACAAGGGAAAAGAAAACCCATCTAAGATACAAATCCCAGTAGATAAGGTGGGAGAATTTAGTGAAGGAGATGAAGGTAATACATGCCTACCTGTCACTTACAATGGGTACATGACCAAGGCTATACTAGACACAGGAGCGGGAGTAGGAATTGCCACCAAGGAGATTTGGGAGAAATGGGGAAAGCCTGCCTTACGACCCACATGCATGAAGCTCCAATTAGCAGACGGTCATGTGGAGAAACCCTTAGGAATATTAGAAAAGATCAAATTAATCACCTGTGGAGTGGAATTTGAACACACTTTAGCCATCTGTAAGTTTGAAAAGGCTAACAATTACGAAATGTTATTAGGACGACTTTTCATGAGACAAATGTGAATAGTGCAAGACTGGGGACGAGATTCCTTATACCTGCAACATCAAGGAAATACTACCAAGATAAACTTGCATACATTTTCATATAGAGATGTACCACCATTACAGTGGAATCCCATACACAAGGAGGAAGATGACCTATCTATTCATAGCGCTGGATCAAGCGATCAATCATGGATGCACGAGGACACCCAATTATGGATGTGCAAAGAAGCCAAGAAAGAGGATCATAAAAGGCAGTTGTGGCCAATAAGACATCCTAACTATCGACTGGTAGAGGACCCAATGTATATGCCTCAAATCTTCCCTGATGAAACATTTGAACCGCATGGATGGATGGAAATTTTAGCGACCTTAGATGTATGTGTGAATGAGCAAGTTCTGACTATGAACAAATGCATAGACGAAGAAGGCTATGATATAAATTTGTACATGGGTGTCCTTCAAGAAGTAGAAGCAGGGGAAATCTTAGAAAAAGAGTGGAAATAGGAATATGAGAGTATAGAAATGGAACCAGAATTTGATTTAGAAGAAGGCTATCTAGACACCATTCGAACCAAAGACAAGTATGGAACGACCAAAGTGTTAGCGATAGAAGCCGCCCCCACACTACAAGAGCAAGAGGAAAGCATGAGTAATATCGGACCAAATATGGATCTTTTGAGGTTTTGGAGCATTTTAAAAGGTACGAAGTAGAGGAGAGAAAAATAGCCATCCAGATGCCTAAGAGAGAGGCTAGAGAAGGAGAAGCATACAATAACAAAGAACAAACAAAAAAGATCATAGTAACAGTGGAAGAGGGAGAAGAAAGATGTACATACATAGGTAAAGATGTGTCAACTGAGGAGGAAGAAGAATTAATACAATTGATCTGAGAATATCGAGATGTATTCACGTGGACATATAAGGATCTCAAGGGGGTGGAACCCTCCATTTGCTCTCACAGAATACCAATGACGGCGGAGGCAAAACCATCAAAACAATGCCCTTATACATACAATGAGGTCTATGCTACTAAAATAAAAGAAGAAATGAGGTCTATGCTACTACAATGAGGTCTATGCTACTATGTGTCAACTGAGGAGGAAGAAGAATTAATACAATTGATCCGAGAATATCGAGATGTATTCACGTGGACATATAAGGATCTCAAGGGTGTGGAACCCTCCATTTGCTCTCACAGAATACCAATGACGGCGGAGGCAAAACCATCAAAACAATGCCCTTATACATACAATGAGGTCTATGCTACTAAAATAAAAGAAGAAATAGACAAAGTACTAGCGGCAGGATTCATTTATGAAATAGAACACACGGAGTGGGTATCACCACCAGTGGTTGTGCCCAAGAAGAATGGAAAACTCAGGGTATGCATTAACCTAAAAAAAATGAATGCAGCCACAATTTGCGATAGTTACCCTTTACCCATCACTGACCATCTATTGGAAAGAGTTGCAGGAAAAGAAGTCTATAGCTTCTTAGATGGATTCTCTGGATGCAACCAAGTACTATTGCTACTAAGGATCAACATAACACCGCATTCAAGACTGAATGGAGAGTCTATGCTTTCCGAGTGATGCCTTTTGGACTCACTAATGCGGGTGCTACTTTCCAACGATTGATGGATCATGTTTTCAAAGAATTCTTGAAGAAGAGCATGGAAGTGTATGTAGATGACCTATGCACATATTCAAATCAAAGACAAGACCACATTCCTGAATTGTGAAAGATATTTAATAAATGCTGACAATGACCCCAGAGAAGTGTGTCTTCATGGTAAGACAAGCGAAGATCTTAGAACACATAGTCTCTAGAAATGGAATATCCACAGATGAAGACAAGATTAAGGTCATTTTGGAGCTTCCTAGACCAAAGAATGCGAAAGAGGTGCAAGCATTTATGGGACATTGTGGATACTATCATCGATTTATCCACATGTATGCCATAATCGCGAAACCCTTGTATGGACTTTTGAATCAATGCACATGGACAGAGGCATGCAAGAAGGCATTCAATGAGTTAAAGAAGCGGCTTAACACAACCTCAATTCTAAAAACACCGAATTGGAACAAACCTTTTCATATTCATGTTGACGCTTCTAATTATGCAATAGGATGTATCTTAGCCGAGCCAGCAAATGAAGGAAAGTTAGATCACCCAATTGCCTTTGCGAGTAGACAACTAAATCAAGCTGAGAGGAACTATACAACTACGGAGTGCGAGGGATTAGGAATGGTCTATGCGGTGAAAAAATTTAGACACTATCTCTTAGCCAACAACTTCAAGTTCTTCATAGACTATCAGGCATTATTGTACTTAGTCAATAAGCCCTATAACACGGGAAGACTGGTAAGATGGTTTCTATTATTGATGGAGTTCGACTTCGAAGTATTAGTGAGAAAGGGAAATACTCATGTAAGAGCAGATCACCTCTCTAGGTTAACACACGGAGAACCACCATGTGGAGTACTAGACAAATTGCCAGACACTTATTTGTTTAATCTCAAAGTGGGTCCAAAGTGGGCAGAGAAACTAATTCCGATACTCACTCATGGCCCACAACACTCAATCAATAAGGAGAGTAAAAAGGAAATTCTACAGTCAAGGAATTTGCACATTATTGCGGGAAGTGTGTACTATAAGGAACCCAATGGCGTACTACTAAGATGTGTTGAGGAGGACGAGAAAAGGACACTGATTGAACAAGATCATGTGAACCAATTGAGGAGACACAAAGGACTCATAGAACCATAAGGGAATTAAAATGATTAGGAGTATACTGGCCTAACATGCCTAAGGATGTCCATGACTATGTGAGTAGCTGTGCAGAATGCCAGGAGACTATCCCCGAGGATCATACATCCATACCTTTCTCAACAATAGCACCCAATTGGAGCAAAATGTTGGTAAAATTCCTAAAGACAAGGGAAGATGAGGAAGGAGTTAGCCTGGCAAGAAAATGATCCCTAGAGGAAATGAGAAAGGATTACGTACTCATGGGAAGACACTTGTTTAGGAGAGGAAAAGACAACCAATTACGACTATGTGTGCATGAAGGAGAATATTTACCCGTATTAGAGATAACACACGTAGGCACGACAGGAGGTCATTTCTTAGCCGAGAGAACCATGAAAATGATCCTCTTTGCGGGCTTGTGGTGGCCGACTTTACTTGTGGATGCGGAGAACTATGTACGAAGCTGCGAGATATGCCAAAGGGCTAAATACCCGATTCGGAGAGATGATAATTCCTTGAGACCTATGGTTTGCGCTAGAGCCTTTTCTAAATGGGGTATTGATTTCATAGGACCCATTAACCCACCGGCCAAAGGGTCACATGCTGAATATATCATAGTAACCACCGATTATTTGACAAAATGGATAGAGGCAAAGGCTACTAGAAAAAACGATGCTCAAACCACCGCTAAGTTTCTTTTTGAGCATATATTCACTCATTTCGGATTACCAATTGAGATTATGAGTGACCGAGGAACGTACTTCATTAATGAAGTAATAGAGTCTCTAATGAATGAGTTTTTAGTGATCCATAAAAAATCAGCCCCATACCACCCTGTAGCTCAGTGATGAGTAGCACCTCCTTTACTTGTCAATCCGGGAAGACATGAGGATGGTATGAAGACCTCGAGCAAGTGACGGCACAAATGTGTGAGTGAGAAGCACACCAACATGCACACACATACACACACACGTGCACACACGGCAAGAACAAAGAGAGTAAGACAATGGAAGCTCTTCTATTGCAAATGAGTTCTCATACAAGATCAAACTACAAGAAGCTAACCCAAAAATGAGCTCTCTAGCTCTATTTATAGTTTTAGACTAGCTTTGGCCCTGTCCAGACCTAGTGTCCGGCCTAGTTAAAAATTAGGTTCCAGGGCTTATTTGAGGGCTCAAACGAGACCTAAAAATTATGAAAATTGATAGGCAACTAATTCTAAGGCTCCTCAAGCTCGAGGACTCCTCGGCTTGTACAAAATGGAGCTACAAAAAGTGAAAATGGTATTTACAATGGTTTTTAGTGATAAGAATCACTTTTAAAATGTGTATAGATTTGAAAAAAATTGATGGGTTGCCTTAGTGCTAGATCTGCATGTATATCTGTACTTGCTTCTTCATGTGTACTGCCAACACTCTCCCCCCCCTAGGGTCTGTCGCCCCTGACAGACCTCTGCTCCTTGGTCTGGTCAATGTACTATTGTACAACGTCGGTTGCCAGTTCTTGTTCTTTAATCCGCAGTCCCCGGACCAAGTCTCTTTGCAGGGCATCCCAGTTGACTGCTCCAGGCATGTCTGGTTGTGGCGTTGTGTAGAGCTCTGAATGCATCGTTTGCTCGCATGCGAAGAGTTGTAGCAAATGAGTAGGCCGTGGCGCGAAGACTTCGGAGTGTGCTTCCCAGAACCCCGTGGTGAACATTTCGTCGAAAGTTTGCTTATAGCAGGCAGGTAGATATCTGATGCGTGCGTGCCATGCATAAGCAACTCGTATGCTGGGGGTGGTGCTCATATCATACAGCAGGTCATAATTACCATTAACAAACCCGAGAATCGGAGGTTGAATCTGACATACATTGCGGAAAGTTTTGAGCACAATCTGCATCATATCGAGTATCTTGAGCATCATCTGGGCCGCAACATCTGTCATGGGGTGGAGGCGTGGCATCCAATGTCTGATGGTTCCTATCATGTACGATACTGTGGGGGTGCCGGTTGGAGGTGCAATGGCAGGGTAATTGAGCCAATCCTTGCAATTGGCGTTGTTCTTAACTTTAATGGCAAAAGCCTTCCAGGATCTTCTTCGTTGCACCGGCCCGTAGCAATTGTTGTACTTTAAATGCATGGGCGCGTGGTCCCATGTTCGGAGCATTTCTGGGTAGGTTTCCAGGAACTTTTGCCTCCATATGGGTTGGTGTATTTTCCCCTTGCGTGCCTCCTCTGGAATGTCCTCAGGTTCAAATTGTGTTGCGAAAGTTGGGTACTTGTTGGTCTTACGTTTGATCTCGGCATTGTAGTCTGCCAACAATACAAAGTATGGCTTATATTGTAACTCTGAGCTGGTTATTAGTCTTCTAGTGGCAAGGTGTCTGAAATACTCTGATTGCAGTATAGTTTCTTCAATTGTCCTCATTGCCATCATCTGAGTTGAGATACGTTCTTCATGAGTTTTCCCCATTTCTTCGACCAGTTTCATCCATGCTGATGGGGGTTCTTCATACGTGTCCTGTCCTTCATCAGTGACTGTGCCCCCTGGAAAAAGTTGAGGCTCATAAGTCTCGTCGAATGATTCCTCCATAGGAATAGGAACTGCTTCTTCTTCTAGTGGTTGATCCGGTGGAGAGGGGGGTCGTTCATATTGCGACAACTTGATCTTTAATTCGGCTACCTGCTGTCGTAGCTCCAGTACTTCATTGGTTATTGATGGTTCAGGCTCTGTCAAAGTAGCCGCATCGACCATTACTTTAGGTTCTCGTTGGTGTGGTGTAGGCTCTTGGGATCCTTTTAGCTCCTTTACCTGGTCTGCCAACTGGTCATGTGTCTCTAAAAGGGCTGCATAATCTTCTAACACCTGCTGAATGTGTTCTGAGGGCACAGCTTGGAATTTAGCAGGGTCTATCGGTGCTCCTGGGGTGTTCTCAATGGCTGCTTCTAGATTCTCCTGATTTTGTTGCTGTAGCCTTCTGTTCTCTTCTTGAGCCGCGGCTAAGTGGCGTCGGAGTAGAGCCATATTCCGTTGTAGTCGAGCATTACGAGACAACTGGTCTCTGAGTTGTTCTTCCAAAGCTTTATCTTTCTCCGTATTCTTGGCCTCTAGTTCTGCATTCGATTGTTGGAGGGCGGTCACCTCATGATGTAATGTTGTATTATTTAGCTCCAAGGAATTGACACGTGCCTGGAGTTGAGCCGAGAGATTGCACAGTTCTAAGTTATTTTCCTCCAATAACTTATATTCTTGCTTCAGCTGTGTGGCCGCTTCAACCATGGTATCGATGCAGTGGTTGAGGTGGAAAATGCAAAGGGTTGGGAAATGGGGAGGGGAAAAGTGGATGATGTGCCTACAGTGGTTGTATGGGGAAATGTACCTGGTGTTACAAGTGGTGATGTGCACATTACAGTGTTGGTGAGTGTGTTCGTGGAAGGTGAAATGTCCATAGGATCGGACGTGATAGTGTGTGAGGTGTTAATAGTGAATACAGGGATGGTGGGTGGCGTGTTAGTGGTGGCCGTGAATGTGGGGGAGTGGGGTTGGGAAAGGGACTTTTTATTATAATTCTCAACTTGTTGGAGTATATTTACAAGGTTTGACCAGAATGAAGGTTGGGTGACTTGGGCGGATTCTGAGGGGGTTACTAAGGTTACCTTGGATAGGGGTTGGGAGGAAGGAAAAGTAGTTGGGAAGGGAATTGGGTGTGGTATGGGTTGGGTAGGAACAAGAGGATGTCCAAGAGATGAAAGAGATGAAGGGAGACTTAGTACAATTGGGGCGGAGACAGGATGATCTATTGGGGATTCAGAAACTTGGGTGGAAGTGGTGGGTGTATGTATGGGGAAGGATGTGGAAATGGTTGTGTGTACAATGGTTTCACCATGGTTGGATACAGGTGGTGCAAGTAAACTAGTGGAGATGGGTTCGGAGGGCTGGGTTGGAGGTGACGGTGGGGATGGCATCTGTGTATCTACATCAGGTTCCTCACTGCGAGTTGGGCTAGTCATGTGAACATCTTCTGAAACTAAGGTAGGCAAGGCAGTAGAGACTTCCATTTGAATCATTTTTCCTCGTCGTGGCCGTGTATCAATCCTTCGTTGATCATATTGAGGGCGGTGGCGCTGTAACATGATTCTCATGGCTTCTATAATCCCATAAGTCTCAGCCAATAGGTTCAATTGTTCCACAAACTGGGGGTCCGCATTTTCTGCTTGCAGCATTTGATTCACCATTGCTCTATTTGCCTCTTCTGTCATTTTATGTCTTCTCTGTACCTGCTTGATCGTTTTGTAGAGCCGTTTGAGCTGAGCCGTGTAGGCAGGGGCCTCTTCGTCACTCTCCTCGGGTTCATCTCTCGGTGCTTCTTCTTGATTTTGTGTGCGTAAATCATGAGGATGTTGTGCCTCATCTCCCCGTTGTACTCTGCTTGCTTCGCCCTGTGGCTGTTCTCTTTGGAATGATGATCCCGGATCGGCATTGTCAGGGAAACCTTCACTATCAGATAAGTTAGCCGTCTGCAGGAATCTTTCAAAATCAAAATTGGGATCCTCATGTAAGGCGGCCATGGATGCCAACTCCGTATCTGTGGGTAGTGGGGGGGCTGATGGTGTAGGTTGTGCCAAGCTCCCTGATTGTGGTTCTTGGAGATGTATTGTAAAAGGTGCTACCTGGGCTTCTTCTCTAGGGGAAGCTTCAGTTGTGGCTTCATGAGGGATCATGACCTGGGAGAGAGATCCACGCATTCTTTTCGCAGGCTGTACCCCTGACTTCCGCCCCTTGAAGCATTCCAATTGCGAGTACTTAAAGGCCCTGGCTATTGGCACGTCGTATGCAAGACATCTATAAATAATCCTGGTGATCGCACAGCAGCCATGTAACATGTGCTTCCTCACACCCCTCTTGCCTGCTTCATACAATTGGTCCAGAATCCATACAGGCATCTTCATTGGCAAGCTTCCAGTCTCAACTAGATATAATCCATACCATATCTTCTTGTGAGGTTGAGTAAAGCGGTCTTGAGCTGGAAATGCGAAATGTTGAAGACACATCCGCAAGGGTATGGCGATGTTGGGGGTGAGGGCACACATTTCTTTCAACTTCTTTATTTTATTGTTCTTCATCGATTCTGGTATCAAGGGGTCTCTATCGGAGGGTACATGGGTGCCATACATCTGAAGGGCTTCTCTGATTACCGTGACATTCAATTCAAATTTCTTCATTTCTTCCTCGTTGAACAGGGAGGGTACCAGGAATGTACCGGAATGGTCCTTCTCTCCTGTCGGTTTCAGTGTGGCTATCAAATAGTAACATCTGAGGAAATCTGGCCTCGGCAAAGCTGCACTGAAGTAGTTTTGTAATCCCGCTTTCTGCCATATATCCTGGAGAGGAGCTGTATTCTGTAGTGTTTCAAATTCCCTTGAGAAGAATTGGAATGTCCACCATTCTCCTCCGAATTCCAACTTGGACTCCTAGATGTGGTCTGCGTCTCCCAAGTCTCCTGGCATCTCATTGAACCAATGAGAATGCCCCTTTACTCTTTCTGTCAAACCACTTGGAGGCTCCGGAATGGGAATTCTTCTTACATTCACGAGTTCTTCAGGCCTTGTAGTCAGTGGAGCCTCCACAGGCATGGTGTCCCAATTGCTTTGAGTGCTAGTGCCTGCCTGGGAGCTTGTTCCTGCTACTGCTGCCATGATATTTCTGATGCTTATCTGCTGGAAGAAGAAAGGCACATTAGTGTTGCATAGGAAACAATATGTAATGGTGTTCCCTTCACAATACTAACATGACAATCCCGGAGGTCAGTGGTTAGTGGTGAAGTTTTTGTGAGAGATGTGAGTGGTGATTAGAGGTTAGTTTTCTCCTAGATGCATACTTTGGTTATGCAATGGGCTCAGAATGCACCTACATCAGAGTGGATGGATTTACAAAATTGGTCAGGGGTTCGATACAAGTTTTAAGTCTCCAAACTTTGATAGAGGGTTCGTAGCTCTTAGCGCTAATGACAGGTGAAGATTTATTAACCAACTTGTGCTGGAGTTGGGACCTTTTGGGTTCCCATTTCCAAACATTCCTAGGATTGACTGAGTGTGGGTCAGGGTGGGATTTCGGTCGAGTTCCTGAGTTGTTTTTCAACAGGACTTGTGAGTGTCGAATTGTGCTAGTCACTAGAGTTGGAGCTATTTGGGCACGTAAGCAAGCCTTGGGCACCCATATCTGTTGGGCGTTGGGGCTAGCCTTCATTGACCGCTTAGGGACCCAAATAGACGTGGTGCGCCTAGGAGGTTGCCTAGGGTACTCCTGCAATTCTTTCCTTGATGGTGCGGCTTGTCTTTTGGCTCCTCGAGAATCTGCTACTCGCGCTGTGGGTTTTGCATCCTTGCGTATCCAAATCTGCTTCGCACCATGAGGCACTTCGTGTTGCACTAGTTGGCGCTCTTGCCTCTTGATTAGCGGCTTCCTTTGTGTGGTGTGATGTTTGGTCTGCATGCGTAGAATCTTCTTCGGGACTGCTGGGAACTCCTTGTTGACTCCTGTTCCTTTGGTAAGATTGACAATCCTCTGCACCATAGAACTTGGGACAAGAACAGCATCATTATCTTCATGTGGGATCCTGGAGAGACCAGGAGTTTGTGCTTTTCCTAGTTCTTTGAGTGCTTGATTGTCTAATTCAATCGTAAGATAGCCTTGGCCTGCCCAAGCCTGAAGAAGTCCACTTCTTAGGTTGAGGTTGACTGCATGATCATAGATCCAGTCTTGGCCCAAGACCAGAGGTTCGGTAAGATCCTCGTCTTCACATAGTAGCACTTTTGCTGGCATCAGGACCTCTTGAATGTAGAGGGGAAGCTCTACTTCTCCCATACAAGGGGTTTCAACTCCTCCTAATCCTATCAGATATGCTTCTAAGGGTTTTACCTTCAATTGCAATTGTTGGCAATAGGATAGTCGAACTGCACTAGTGGCGGCTCGTGAATCAATTAAAGCCCTCACTATCCTCGCACTCTCTCCTTGACCTACCTCTAGGATCACAAATGGTCGTCGGTCCACTATCCTATGGGTACGTACACCTGAAGCCTCACACATGGCCATGTGATAGCCTGGAGACTCTTGAGAGTCAATCATAGGCTGATCTCTCCCTTGCCTCCTCAATTTCATTCGTCGGATGCGTTCTAAGGCCTCTGCTTGTGCTTCTTCTCTAATTCGTTTTTCCTCCTCTTTACGTTTCTTGGCAGTGTTGAGCCGATTTAACATCTCTTCAGTGAGGGGTTCTTGGTATAACCTGACTCTACATCCACTTATGTAACTTGGTAGTACGTCACCTTCTAGAGTGGCTAGTTGTACTGCTCCACTTGTGGAGATCCTATTGATGATCATTGGTCCATAGCCTCTTTTCTCTAATTTTCGTGCATGCTGCTTCAATGTATAAACTAGGACTAGATCTCCTGCTTTCAAGCCTTTATCCTTTACATGTGTATCAAAATATGCCTTTTGCCTCTTCTTGGCTGCATAGATTCCTGCTGCAGCTCTCAGTCGTGTCTCACCTAAACGTTCAAGATCCAAGATTCGAGAGGAGAGTTCATGACCAGTCCAATTGTGCTCTTGTGCTACTTTTAGTGTAGGTATCAAGAAATCCAATGGTAGCACTGCATTTTGGCCAAACACCATCTGAAAGGGTGTGGCTTGGAGTACCGTTTTATAGGCCACTCGGTATGCCCAAACAGCATGGTGTAGCTGTTTGTCCCAATCAGAGCGTTTATTGTTCACTAACTTTGTCAGTACATTGCATAAGATCTTATTTGTACTCTCAGCCTGGCCGTTAGCTTGTGGGTGATAAGGGGCAGACTTCTTATGCACTACCAAAAATTCTTGAAGCAGATTCTCTATGACTTCATTCAAGAAGTGTGTGCCTCTATCACTGACCAATTCTATTGGCAATCCATACCTAGTGAACACATTTTCAAATAAGAACTTGGCTGTGGTTTGAGCATCATTCTTCGAAGTGGCTTTCACTTCCACCCACTTGGTGAGATAGTCGGTGGCCACAATGATGTACTCAGCATGTGAACCTTTAGCTGGGGGGTTAATAGGACCGACAAAGTCTATTCCCCACTTAGAGAATGCACGTCCACCCATCATAGGTTTTAGTGGCATCTCATCCTTTCGTATAGGGTACTGGGTTCGCTGACAAACCTCACACCTCTTCACGTAGGTATGTGCATCCATGTGAAGGGTCGGCCACCAAAGTCCTGCAAATAATATTGCCCTGATCACTCGGTCTGGGCCAAAATGTCCTCCTGCTACACCTTGGTGAGCAGTCTCCAAGATCTTTAGATATTCACTCTCATGGACACACAGTCTAAGATACCCATCTTTCCCTCCTCTGTATAGATTATCCCCAATGAGAGCATAGTCTAGTGCCTCTTGTTCTAAACTCCTCTGTCTAACCAAAGTCATTTCTTGAGGGAATGTTTTCGTCCTCAGAAAGGCCACTAATGGCTCGCTCCAATCTGGCATTAAGGACACGCGGTAAAGAGTGGCATGTTCCACCGGTGGCTTAGTGCAGCAGATTGGGCATTCTTTGCACAACTTTTGGACATCAGCCTCCATAGTAGGCCAATGTACTCCGAGTCTCCTTAGAGTCTGTAGGGTTCTTTGTTTTGAGTAGTGTTGCTCTAGTGCACCTACATGTGCTAATTGCAACCATTTAACGTACTCGTCCTCTTCCACACAACAAGCCAAGATCCCTTGATCTGTGTGCTTGTACATACTTCCTGCCATGATGTGATACTTTTGAGCTTTGACTACCTCTCTATCCTGTGTGGCTATTACTGGGTGGTTAGGCCCGTATGTTAACACTGGCACTAATGGCTTAGCCCACTGAGGTACAACCTCCAAATTAAACAAGTAAGCATCAGGAAGGTCATCTGATACTCCTTGTGGGGCCTCTCCTGATGTGAGCCTTGAGAGATGATCTGCTCTCAGGTGGGTCCTACCTTTCCTCACCACAACCTCAAAGTCATACTCCATTAGTAAGAGAAACCATCTTACTAATCTTCCTGTGTTGCATGGTTTGTTTACCAAGTATAGTAATGCTTGATGATCAGTAAAAAATTTAAACTTATTTGCAAGCAAATAATGTGTAAACTTTTTAACCGCGTACACCATGCCTAATCCTTCTCTCTCAGTGGTGGTATAATTCCGTTCAGCTGCATTTAGCTGTCTACTAGCATAGGCAATAGGAAGATCCATATTACCTTCACCAGTAGGTTGTGCTAGCACGCATCCAATGGCATAATTGGATGCATCCACATGCACATGGAAGGGCTTATTCCAATCTGGAGTAGTCAAGATTGGTGCTGAACACAGTCTTCGTTTAAGCTCCTGGAAGGAATTCTCACATTCATCAGTCCACTCAAAGTTAGTTAGAAGTCCGTACATGGGCTTTGCAATGACAACATACATGTGGATGAACCGGCGGTAGTAACCACAATGCCCCATGAAAGCCTGTACTTCCTTGACGTTCTTCGGCCTAGGCAGTTCTGCAATAGCCCTCACTTTCTCTTCATCAGTAGATATGCCATTCTTTGACACTATGTGTCCTAGAATCTTGCCTTGCCTGACCATGAAAACACACTTTTCTGGGTTCAGGCAGACTTGATATTCTCTACATTTGTCAAAGATTTGTCTGAGTTCAGGTAAGTGGGTCTGTCTAATGTTGGAATGCGCACAGAGATCGTCAACATAGACTTCCAAATTTTTCCTCAAGAACTCCTTAAACACATGGCACATCAATCTTTGAAAGGTAGCAGGTGCATTAGTAAGCCCGAATGGCATTACCCGAAAGGCAAATATGCCCCACTCCGTGGCAAAAGCCGTCTTATGCTGATCTTCTGGTGCAATGGCTACTTGATTGTAGCCAGAGAAACCATCTAGGAAGCTGTACACTTCCTTGCCGGCTACCCTCTCTAATAGATGCTCAGTGATAGGAAGCGGATAACTATCTCGGATTGTGGCTGTGTTAACCTTCTTCAAGTTAATGCACACACGTAGTTTACCGTTCTTTTTGGGCACCACTACAATGGGAGATACCCACTCAGTGTGCTCAATTTCATAGATAAATCCGGCTTCAACTAAGCGGTCTATCTCTTCCTTAATCTTGGCAGCGTAGTTGTCATTGTAAGTGTATGGCTTTTGCTTAGATGGCATCTGAGGTCATGGGAATTGTATGGGAGCATATGTCAGGGTCTACCCCTTTCAGGTCCTTGTAGCTCCACGCGAATACGTCTCTGTACTCCCTTAGCAACGCTATCAACTCTTGCTCTTCTTCTTCAGTCAGGTCGTGCCCTATGTATGTACACCTTTGTTCTCCCTCTTCTAAAGCTACTACTATTTTCTTGGTGGTTTCCTTGCTGTCATAGGCCTCTCCTGCTTGTGCCTCACGTTTAGGCATCCTGATCATGACTCTCCTATCGTCGATTTCGTATTTTTTAAAGTTTTCAG
Source organism: Ceratopteris richardii (assembly GCA_020310875.1). Lineage (NCBI taxonomy): Eukaryota > Viridiplantae > Streptophyta > Polypodiopsida > Polypodiales > Pteridaceae > Ceratopteris > Ceratopteris richardii. The sequence goes on along the minus strand of CM035411.1, from coordinate 145,813,177 downwards.
GAACCTCAAACAAGGATTCCTCTTCCTCTGGAGTGACTTCCTTCTTCTTCCTCTTTTTGCTTTCACTCTTGGTGGCCACTTGTGTGGTTAACCTCACATCATTCATAATCTCTCCGTGTCTCTGGGGTTGATCTTCTACTTCATAGAAGTATTCTTCATCTGATGCAAAAGGTGAGTCCATAAGAATTGACTCTAAGTCAGAGTCACTTGCATCCTCATATGCATCAGGGCTAGGTTCGCATTCCTCTAAAACTGCATCTCCCATGATTGGCTCTATGGAGAATACAGAGATGTCATAGCCTTCCTCGTCACAGTGAGGTGTCCACTGTTCTTCATTGATGGCTACGTCCATCGTTGCTAGGATTTCTGCCCAGCCGTGGGGTTCAAACTCCTCATCAGGAAAGACTACAGGTGCATAGGCTGGGTCTTGTATTGATCTATGTGTTTCTTTTGCACCTACTTCTCTGGCTTTTTCTCTTTTCTCTTCTTCTACAGCCACTTTGCACATCCATAAGTGGGTGTCTTCATGTTGCCATGAGGATCTTGATCCTATGGAATGTACAGACTCCGTGTCATCCTTGGCTCTATGGATAGGATTCCATTGAATAGGCGGTACGTCTCTATGAGAGTAATCCTTGAGATTGACTTTGGTTGTAACACCTAAGTGTTGCAAGTATAAGGAATTGGTTCCCCAATCCTGTACCACTTGCAATTGCCGCATAAATGGCCTTCCCAAAATCATCTCGTAGGCTTGGTTCTTGCTAAAGTCACATATGGCAAAAGTGTGCTCGAACTCAACACCACATGTAGTGAGAGTTACCTTCTCTAGCAATCCTAAGGGCCTTTCAATATGTCCATCAGCCATCTGCAATTTCATCCTCGTCGGCCGGAGTGCGGGCTTGCCCCAACGCTTCCATAGGGAAGTGGTAGCAATTGCAACTCCTGCACCTGACTCCAAAATTGCCTTGGTTGTGTATCCCTGATGGGTAACTGGAAGATAGGTATTTCCTTCTTCTCCTTCGCTCATATCTCCTATCTTATCGAGAGGTATTTCTGGCACTGTTCTATGAGATCCTACCTGGGAATGAGGTTTTGCTACATCTGGCACTTGTTTGACTACGTGTTCCCACACTTCTGGCTTAACTTTGAGTAACTCTTCTAAAGTGAGGTTGCACTGCACTTTGGTGTTCTTGACTACCTCAGTAATTCTAGGTAGGATTGAATCTTCATGTCTTATCATGACTGTGGGTGCTCTCATGCAAGTAGATTTGGTTTCCCAGGGTCCAGTGAAATGGGGTAATTCCTGTAAGGAATTAGACTCAAAGTCTAATCTCTCATGGGATTGGGCACTCTCCTGTTCTTCGTATATAGAAGGGATGTCCTGTGGGAATTGGTCATGTGCATCATCCACAAGTTCAAATGGAGGGGGAACCTCACTTTCCTTTGCCCACTTCTCTTCTTGAATCTCTCTCAGGAACTCTGGTGAATACCTATTCATAGAAGAAGAGGTGTCTGGTTCAGTGGAGTTAGGCACATAAGCTTCCTGGGAAGGGATGCTTATCCTATCATTTGCCTTCTCCTGAACCTGGGATGTGGCTCCTTGTCCAGACTTTGCAAGTAACTTCTCCAATCTCCAGAGCCATTGAACAAGCGACTGGCTTCGAACATGGCTTGCGCCAATTCGACCATCTTAGCACAAAGCTTTGTTCGCTCTATCTCTAGATCGGCTCTAGGGTAACATTTCTCATGATCTGCTACATTTGGCCCTTCTTGGATTCTGGCCTGATATGCTTTAAGCATCATATCTAGATCTTCGGGAGTGGGATCGGCTAGGACTGATCCTACTCTGGGTGGTGGGTGGGTTACGAGTGGTGTATTAGAAGGTTGGGGAGTGGAAGAAGGTGGATTGGTGGGAGAAGGAAACGGTGGTGGAGGGTTGGAGTGAGAGTGGTTTTGAGATGCGAGTTCACTTATCCTGGCTTTGGTTTCTCTCAGGCTTCCCTCAAGTTCGCTCATTTTCTAGGACCATTGTCTCTTCATTCTCTCCCGGCTATCTCTCCAAGCTCTTGTTCTTTTCTTGGTTATACTCTCTGTCTCACTAACCTCAGGACTCTTTTCTTGCCCTAATCCTAGAGTTTGCTGCAGGGCTTGGGCTCTAGTGACCACATGTACTGGGGCCGTGGAAGTTATACTTCCTGTAGAGTCTACTACTAGTCCAATGACATTGATAGGAGTGATTTTAGGCATGTTATTAGGGTTCTTTGGGCAATCTCGTAGGAGATGCTCTTTTCCGCAGTCTTGGCAGAAGCCCTGAATTGTCACTGGTTGGGGTTGTGTAGGGGCAGGTAATGGACAATCACGTATGAGGTGATCTCCCTGACATCTGAAGCATGGTCCTCTAGGAAAAGGGGGTTGTACCTGCCTAGGTTGAGGTCTAGAATTGGGGTTAGTATACATGACATTAGCATACTCCGGTTCCCCACTATTTTCACTTGAATCCTCATAATAGTATGACTCATTATGCTCGGGTGATTGCATGTAGTAAGCCTGTGGGCTGTCAATATGTGTGGAGTCAAAACTACGGTCACTTGGATCACTATCTGATAGTAATGGTGTGACTGGCACTATGGCTCTATTCAAATTTTCTTCAGCAGATGCATATTTCACTGGGATCACATTGGCTGGAGCAGGGGGTTGCTGAGCTAGGACTGGTTGAGGTCTCTGTTGCCCTTGATGAGGTGGCTGGTAAGGTTGTTGTGGTCTGCCGTACTGTTGTGGTGGATATTGATTTTGGTATCTACCCTGTTGTGGATATGGTTGAGGGTAATTTTGCCTGACAGTTTGTTTGTTATAAGGACAGTCTTGTGCAGTGTGATTGGTGTACCTTCGCTCTATGGTGCAGTACTGACTACTAGGACTTACCTGAGGCTGGGTCATAATGGGACATACACTTGCCATATGGTCACCTCCACAAGTGTAGCACCGCTTAACTGGGGCAAATCTTGGAATTTGTTTGCTAGAGACACCTAGTTTGTGAGCTACCTTCTCTGCAAGTTCCTCAATGGATGTGGACTGACCAGACGTGAGACTACTAGAGTTATCTGAATCCTTGTAGATTTTTGATAGCTCCAATTCCTCACCTAGATTATCCTCGATGTCTATACACATGCGCATGCACTCTTCTATAGTTCTGGGATCCTTTAGATACACATAAGACCTGAGCTTGGTGCTCAACAGTCCATCCAAGAACAAGGCCACTTGTTTGGCTGGTGTGGGTAACTCAGGCATTGGACATCTCTCTAGGTATTGTCTAAACCGCCTTCCTACCAGTCTGACCGTCTCTTGAGGTGTTTGCTTGAAGCTATGAATCAGGGAGGAAGTGTTGTGTCTTATGCCACTCTTAGAAAACTCAATGATGAATGCTTCTAAAAGTTGGTCTATGCTCCTAAACTGCCTCTCATTTAGTGGTTGAAACCACGTAAGAGCTGTGTTTTTAAGGGTTAGACCAAAAGCATTATATTGTGTGAATAGGTCCTCAATCTGTTCAGCTTTCAAGACTTGCCTAAATTCTGCCACGTGGTCGTAAGGGTCTCCTGTGCCATCGAAGTAATTCTTCATGGACTTCACTAGTTGAGTTGGCCTTAGGGTCCTAGTGTGTTCCCTCGGTCTTGGCAAAGGGAAATCATCAGCATTTCTTTGGTTCCTTTGGTCTCTAAATCTCTCGGTTTCTTCTCTATCCGTCCCTGTTCTCCTTCCTTCCCCCCCTAGGGAGTTGGCAAAGCTGACCTCAGGCCTGCCTCTACTTCTATCTCCTTGAGCTCCATGAGTCTGGGAGGTGCCAGCTCCTTGGTGACTGTAGGACATATTGGACCGTGGTTGGGGGAAAACAAATTCACCCTTCCATGTGTAGGCATGTCTGCCATGCTCAGTGACCACGAAGATCCTCTCAGATGCAGAGTCTAGGTAGGTTACTTTGCCTGGACTCTCTGGGTCTTTAAACTCATAAATTGTGAGAGCACTTACATCCTGAGGCTGGGCAGGCTTATATCTCCAAAAAGCCTCATCAGTTTCTCGATTTAAAAGCAAATCTATGCTTTTATTATCCTGTGGAATCCACTCTGGAGTCAGGATTTTGGTCAAGACTGATTTACCATGGGGAGTTCTTGGCTCTCTCTCTAAATTCCCTTGCTCTATGTCACCCATGTCAGTTTCTGCAACCACATTTCCAAACTCATCGGTTTTATCAGGAAGAGTGGCGACTACATATATAGTCCCCTCTTTATCTAGGTATACTCCGTTTTCGAACTTGACTACCGGGCGTTCTAATCCATGGGGTTGATCAGGGTTCTTAATTTGGACCACGGATCTTCTCAGGCTGTCTTCGTAGATGCGGGCACCTAGACGATTGGTCCTGATGTATTCCAACTGAGTCTTGTAAGGTCCTTCTGGCTTTTCTAGGTACACCACCCCTGAACTACCTACTGGTCTCTCCATGTTATAGGACATCTCAGAATCACTTGTTTCTGATTGGGGATTGTATGGGTAATCACTCAACTGCTGGGCCCAAGACCTAGCAGTGTGATTGACACTAGCTTCAGAAGATCTGAGGCTTTGTCTGTCTCGGCCTAAGTGTCTGCCTGACCTAAGGTTCATATGCCTTGTTTATCTACCCCCTTGGTCCCAAGTACACTCTCGTTGCAGGTTAGTTGCACCAGTCATTTTGTTCTTTTTAGTTGAATATTATATTTATGATCTTGTCTGATTTCGCGTCGTCAGGAATACTTAAGTGAATTTTGCACTGGACAATTGATCGTTTCAAGTTTACTTTTGTCCCTTAGGGTTTTCGCACTTAAGACCTATTTAATTCTTGCACTTGGTTGATTAATTCTCTTGGACTTGATTCGTGCCTAACGTTGCCCTAATTAATCACCACACCTAAGTCGTGCTTAGCCTAGGCTAGGAATTGACAAAGGAGGGTTGAGAGAACTTCCAACCTCAATTTACTTGGTTGCTCTGACTGCTACACCAGCCCAGGAAGCCTTCTCCCAAGCTTGGTACTCACCCTTGGTAGCTTGCCTTGGAATTCCTTGCTCGCACACAGTGTTCCTGCAAAATTCCACAAGTTAATATAGCTTTTTTACCACATGTATTTGAAAGACAAGCATCAACAATCACCGTTCCCCCTGGAGTAACTCACTGTAACCCCTCAATATTAGGATCACTTAGTCTCACCTAAAGGTCAACTTAAAAATACATGTTCTAAAACTCCGCGTATGATTCTTACAAAAACCAGTCGAGGTCCACGTAGGATTCTCAACAAGCTTTCCAACGAGACCAAAGTCTCATGAATCGGAGTTCATATGGTGAAGTTATGACCATTCAGGCAGGTAGGGGTCAAAACAGGCTCTCAGGGTTCAGGAAATTCCTCACAGGTTCCTAGGTCTTGTCCCACTTCTAAGGCTCTAATGTTATTCCAATGTGTCCAAAACTAAGCTCAATTATGCCTCACTTTACTCCAAAAATTCACTCTAAAATTTTATGCGTTAAGGCCATGTATCGCGATAGGTCGGGTCGAGGTGTCGCGATAGGTGGAAGTGTCGCGATAGGTGGGAAGTGTCGCGATAGGTGGGAAGTGTCGCGATAGGTGGGAAGTGTCGCGATAGGTCGGGGTGTCGCGATAGGTCGGGGTGTCGCGATAGGTGGGAAGTGTCGCGATAGGTCGGGGTGTCGCGATAGGTGGGAAGTGTCGCGATAGGTCGGGGTGTCGCGATAGGTGGGAAGTGTCGCGATAGGTCGGGGTGTCGCGATAGGTCGGGGTGTCGCGATAGGTCGGGGTGTCGCGATACTCCGAGGTGTCGCGATAAGTGGGGTCGAGGTGTCGCGATAGGTGGGGTCGAGGTGTCGCGATAGGTCGGGGTGTCGCGATACTTGGGAGTGTCGCGATACTCCGAGGTGTCGCGATAGGTGGGGTCGAGGTGTCGCGATAGGTCGTGAGGTGTCACGATACTGCGAGGTGTCGCGATACTCCGAGGTGTCGCGATAGCTCGCGAGGTGTCGCGATAGGTCGGGATATGGCAAATTTTCCTGATCTGTCTAGTGATTCTAGGAGCCCTAGGCCTGCGCAATGTCGTGGTGCACTCAGAATCGTGATAGGGCGAAATTTTCGAAGTGTCGCGATAGCTCGAGCTCAACGCCTCGGGACCTGTGCAGGGAGATTCTGTACCTGCTGAGTCTGCTGGAGAGGGTGATGGAGCTGGTACCTGCAAGAAACATGCAAAAAACACACAAAGAAACAAAGCACTCTCGCTCTCTCACAAACTCGCACAAAGCAAATGAGGGAAATGAAGAGGAAGAGGGAATATGTAGTGGAGAAGGAGGTGGAGATGGAGATGGAGATGGAGATGGAGATGGAGAAAAAAATCAGAAATTTACCTACTACTTACCATTCCAACGTGTCCTCTCTACGTCTTACCATCACACGCTCGTCCTCAAAGCTCGACTCCCTGGCAACGGCGCCAAAATTTGGTGTAGCTCAGTGATGAGTAGCACCTCCTTTACTTGTCAATCCGGGAAGACATGAGGATGGTATGAAGACCTCGAGCAAGTGACGGCACAAATGTGTGAGTGAGAAGCACACCAACATGCACACACATACACACACACGCGCACACACGGCAAGAACAAAGAGAGTAAGACAATGGAAGCTCTTCTATTGCAAATGAGTTCTCATACAAGATCAAACTACAAGAAGCTAACCCAAAAATGAGCTCTCTAGCTCTATTTATAGTTTTAGACTAGCTTTGGCCCTGTCCAGACCTAGTGTCTGGCCTAGTTAAAAATTAGGTTCCAGGGCTTATTTGAGGGCTCAAACGAGACCTAAAAATTATGAAAATTGATAGGCAACTAATTCTAAGGCTCCTCAAGCTCGAGGACTCCTCGGCTTGTACAAAATGGAGCTACAAAAAGTGAAAATGGTATTTACAATGGTTTTTAGTGATAAGAATCACTTTTAAAATGTGTATAGATTTGAAAAAAATTGATGGGTTGCCTTAGTGCTAGATCTGCATGTATATCCGTACTTGCTCCTTCATGTGTACTGCCAACACACCCCCAAGCCAATGGTCAAGCGGAAAGTTCCAATAAGGTGTTATGCACAGTATTGACAAAGATTGTCGATAATGGGAGGTCTGACTGGGACAAACAATTGCATCATGCAATTTGGGCCTTCCGAGTCGCGTACAAGACTGCCATTGGAACTACCCCATTCAATCTAGTATACGGACAGAACACAATTCTACCAAATGATACCCACTTTGAGAGTAACCCAGCAACATGAATGGACCAGACATGAATTATCCCAACAACTAGACCAAATTGAGAAGCTGCATGAAACTCGGTTGCAGGCTGTCGCAGGAATCTATGCGCCAAGAGAAGGCAAAAGGCATATTATGATGCACACATAAAAGACAAAGGACTAAAAGAAGGAGACCTGGTCCTAGTCTACACCTTGAAGCAACATGCCAAGTAGTTACAAAAATGCAGATATGGATCTCTAATCATTAATAGGATCTTGACAAGTGGAGCAGTTAATCTAGCCACTCTGGATGGAGATATTGTTCCTAACTACATAAGTGGATGTAGAGTGAAGCAGTTTATGGAGCCATTGACGGATCAAATGTTAGCACCTCTCATAGGTGCACAAAATAGGAAGAAAGAGGAAGAGAGGATTAGAGAGGAGGCACGACAAGAAGCCTTGGAGCATATTAAGAAACGGATAGAGTGGATTAGGCAAAGAGACAAACGGTACTTACTAGGTGAAGAGCCTATTTGCATGGCCAACTACCAAGTTCATCATTCCAATGGGCAAAATCATAGCATATCTAAACCCTACCTAAACCTAGGGATTGGCAAGACAGAGTACCAATTGATAGATGCTTTAATAGATCCACGAGCAGCACTTAGTTGTGTGCGGAATACAATCATCATGCCTCTCCACGCAAATATCACACCTACTAAGGCACAGATGATAGGTATCGGAGGTCAAGTCATAGAATGCATTGGAGAAACTACTATATCCCTCCACCTAGGAAATTCCTCCATGGAACAACGAGTCTTAGTGTGTAAAGATGAGGACCTCATAGAGAATCTAATACTAGGGCAAGACCAGATAATCGAGAATGAAGTGAGTATTCATCTAGCTCAAGGATACATCTCTGCCAAAGTGGGACACAAAGAAATCTTTAGCCTTTTAGAAGAGAAACCATCTCATGGACCAAGCATCTTCGAGAATGCTAAGCACAGTACTGAGAAGGACATAGCACATGAACCCATCAATGAGCTGCAAGAAAGACAACCAAAGGTAGATCAGATTTTAAGCACCAAAGCGACAGAGGAGGAAGCAGGTTCACTCCATGCAAATCGTAAACAAACAAAAACAGTGCCAACCAAAGCCACACTAAAGTAATCAACATGGAATTCTATCGGCAAAGTTCCACAATACAGACATCCTAACCTGAAATGGGTTCACAAGGACCAAATGAATGGATCAAGGGGAGCAACACAAACACAAGTCAATCCTAATCAGAAGGTGCAGACGAATACAAATTCCTCATCACAAAGACTAGAATTAAAGGATCTGTTGAGAGTTTGGCTTCGAAAGTCATTAGTAGCGGCACAAAGGAACCACCAACAAATATGGATTCAAAAGAGTGTTCAACAAGTAGCACGACAGGAAATCGATGATGGTGTAGGGAAATCAACAATTGAAGGTTTAATGAAGGTTTGGAAGTCAAGGACTGAAGAAACGTTCAAGTTATGAAGCATGGAGGAAGTGCATATTCAAAAGTTGAAAGATGTACATTAATTCAGAGATAGTTCACTTATACTTTTGAGTAGTCATAAGCTTGTAAATATTTGCCTATATATACTATGAAAAATATCGGGGTAAATATGAGAGATTGTGTTAATACTAGATTTGAAGAGCATTAGATGTCACTAGACACTTTAAAAGTGAGTAAGATATCTCTCATCACTCAGATGAAATTTTTTCAGGAATGAAGAAATATTGCGCCCGATCTTTATGAGTATTCTCCTTTTGTGTTGAATCTTTTGTGAAATGCTTTTGTAAAAGTCTAAGTCTATAGTTGATTGACCTCTGTACAAATTTTTAGCTTCTAATTGTGATGAGGCTGAGAGAATTGAGTGTAGGAACATTTACATGTGTAAATGGGAAGAAGAGAAGTTACAGGAGGCGCAAAATTCGATGCTACTGTTTTGGTTAGTTCTCCTTCCACAGTGTAAAGTTTTGAGCAAGCAAGAACTCATTCTTTAAGTTGGAAGGTAAGCTACCTATGGCTAAAAGCATTTGCATAAATGGGTTCTAGATTGAGAGAACCAAGTGTTAAAACTTACAGGTGTCTCAATCGACTTCTTAGAAGAACAATTTTAGATATAGGTAACTTGTTAAGATCATTTCTCAAGATCCACTGAATCTTTTGAAGTGATTTAACTTGGAGAAGGTGCACAAACCATAGGAGACACCTTGTGCAAAGTTTTATATAAATCTTTACACATTTGATAAGTCAATGAGAGAGATATGTGCAACAGACTTTCTGTAGAATCATCCTCTTCACATTTTATCCAAAATCTTTGTAATTGATAGTTGATCCTCTAAATTAAGGAAGGTTTTGAGTTACTCTTGCTATAGAGGTGCTTTAATTTCAAGAGTAGCTTGTTCTTTTGGAGATTAACACTCTCCATCAGTGGTAGCAGAGAAGGAAGTATCAGAATTGAAGAAAGGAGGATCCAGACTGTTACAATCATAAAGAATTCAACATCTGAAGGTTCAAAAGGTGAAAGCTTGAGGGCAAAGCTTGAGAAGGAGGTTATACGACATCAAGGAAGACAAAAGGAGTACCCATTCAAAGTAAAGGTACATCTATTATTCATAAAGGTTGAAGAATTCAATATACAAGTGAAGAAAGAATGGGAGATTCTCTTCAGATAGAGAAGTTGGATAGAGAGAACTATCCAACATGGTCAATGAGGATGGAAGCTCATATTATGAGCAAAGACTTGATAGGTTATATTACAGGTGAAGAAGAAAAGCCTCAGTTCAGAGATCCTAGTGTTCCAACTAGGGAGGAATTATCAGAATTGAAGAATTGGATGAAGAAAGATGCTCAAGCTAGGAGCATTATCTATATGGCAGTCAATGACTACTTGCTACCTCACATTAGAGGTCTTGAAAGTGCAAGTGATATATGGAATGCTTTGGAGGAGCATTTTCAAAACACCACAAAGTCAAGGAAGGCATCCTTGTGGGCAGAATTTACCACTTTCAAGAAGAAGGCCTCTCAATCCATCTGAGACTATGTAACAAGGATGAAGGATATTGCAGATGCATTAGGAGCAATTGATGAAGACATTGAGGAGGATAAATTGGTAAGGCAAATTCTTACAGGTTTGAGAGGTGATGACAAATGGAAGCCATTCATTGTGTCTACTGAATTATCACTTGATCATTTTACTCCTGACTTAAATCAGTTGCTAGGACATATGTTAACATTTGAGCAGGATGTCAAAGGTGAAGGTGAAAAGAGTACAGGTCATGCAATGTATTCAAAGGATAAGAAGAATAATATCAAAGGAAAGCAACATGCAAATGAGGATGAAGGTACAACTAGCCAAGCTAACTTCCTAAGAGGAAGAGGAGGTGGCAAAGGTAGAGGAAGAGGCAGGAGTAATAAAGATGGAGTCAAAGCTTGCTGGATTTGTGGTAAGACAAATCACTTAGTTAATGATTGTTGGTATAATACTCAGAGTAATGGTGGATATAATCAGAACTTGAATTTAAGAGGAAGAGGTGGCAGAAATCAAAGAGGTAATTTCAGAGGTAGAGGTAGTAGAGGTTATTTTGGAAGAAATGCAGGTAGAGGATTCCAAAGTCAACAATACAACAATACCTACTACAATTATGCTTTAGATCAGAAGGAGGATTCAACATTGATAATGAATGCAACTTGTGAAAGACAAAGTGAAGACCAAAGAGTCTTCTACATTGACTCAGGGTGTAGCAATCACCTGAGTGGTAACATAGCTTTGATGACTGATTTGGAAAATAAGGTAACCAATCATGTAGTTCAAACATGTGACAATACAAAGCACAATGTGAAGTCAATTGGATCAGTGAAGGGCAAGGATGGTTGTACCCTTTTGAGTAAGGTCTTGTATGTTCCTACAATTCCTAAGAATCTTATAAGTGTAGGACAAATTGTTGAAAAAGGTTATGAAGTTAGGTTCACTAATGAAGGAGTGTTTGTGGAAGACCCTAGCAATGGGTATAAACAAATTGTTTCAGGGAAGAAAGAAGGAAGGCTCTTCACATTGAAGATTCAAGGTAATGTTGGTCATGTCTTGTTCACTTATGGAGGACATAAGATCTCTGAGTTAGATCTTTGGCACAAGAGGCTTGGACATTTCAATGAAAGAGGTATCAAAGATATGATTAACAATGGTTTAGTGCTTGAATTGCCTAATGTTGCAAGTCAACATATGACATACAGATGTGAGGCATGTCAATTAGGTAAGGCTCATAAGAAATCTTATTCCAAGCATGGTTTTATGTATTCAGAGAAGCTTGAATTGGTACACACTATCTATGTGATCAAAGATAAGTCAGAGGTGTTCAATACATTCAAACATTTATCATGTGTATGCAGAAAGAATTACAGGTCATAAGTTGAAGAGACTAAGGTCAGATGGAGGTGGAGAGTATTTCTCTAATGAGTTTAGTGATTACTTGTGGAATGCAGGTATAAAAAGGGAAATTACTTGCAGGTACTCTCCTCAACAAAATGGTGTAGCAGAAAGAAGAAACAGAACTCTTGTTGAGTTTGCAAGATCCATGATGAAGGAAAAAAATTTCCCAAATTATTTGTGGGCTGAGGCTGTAAACACAGCTACTTATTTGGTCAATAGATTACCATGTAAAGCTTTGCAGGGTATGATACCATATGAGGCATGGTGGGGTAAGAGACCTACTCTAGATCATTGCAAAGTATTTGGATGTTTGGCATATGCATATGTGCCATCACAATTGAGGCATAAATTGGAGCCCAAAGCAAAAAAAATATGTGTTTATTGGATAGGATGATAAGCAAATGGGATATAGGTTGTGGAGTCCATCCACAAAACAATTTCTTGTATCTAAGGATGTTACATTTGATGAGCAAGGTACTTGGTATGCAGGTACAATCAATATTTATGCAAGTGATGAAGAAGTTGTGAATCAAAAGAAGGATAATTCAAAGGTTCAGATATTTGATGAAGAAGAGAACAATGAAGTACAGGTTGAAGTTGAAGAAGTGCCAAGATTTGATCCAGAATGTGATGAACTAAAAACCTCAAGGAGTGGAGAACTCTAAAGGTCATCAAGACACAAGTGGCAACCTACAAGGTATAGCTATGGCACTTCTTTTTGGCTACCAAAGATTATGCTTATATGATAAAGGCAGATGAAGATCCTTCTACATATGAAGAGGCAAAAGGTAAGGAAAATTGGGAGAAATCTATGTAGGAGGAGTATGATGCATTGATGGAGAATCAAACATGGGATTTGGTTCCTAAACCAAATTGTTAGAAGATCATTGGATGCAAATGGGTCTACAAGACAAAGAGGTATGTAGATGGAAGTGTGTCTAGGTATAAAGCTAGACTTGTTATGAAAGGGTTTGCTCAGACATATGGTATTGATTATGATGAGACCTATAGTCCTGTGGCAAAAATGACAACTATCAGGACACTCATAGCCATTGTTGCATGTAAAGGTTGGAAATTATGTCAATTAGATGTGAAGAATGCTTTTCTACATGGTTATATTTCAGATGATGTTTTCATGGAGCAACCACAAGGATTCAGAGATGAAAGATATCCAGATCATGTATGTAAGCTCAAGAGAGCTTTGTATGGCTTGAAGTAGGCCCCAAGGGCATGGAATTATATAATTGTGAAGTTCTTGAAAGAACTTGGATTTCAAGTATCTAAAGCAGATAGTAGCTTGCTTGTTAAAGCAAGTGATGATGGGTTTATTTACATGTCAATATATGTTGATGATATAATTCTTACAGGTATAGATGAGAAAGGCATTCAAAGTCTAAAGAAGCAAATGGAGAAAGAATTCAAGATCAGTGATTTGGGAGACTTGTCATATTTCTTGGGCATGGAGATCTCATACACTCAACATGGAATGTATGTAACTCAAGAAAGATATTTGAGAAACTTGTTGATCAAGCTTAAGATGAATGATTGCAGGGTAGCACCTACTCCAATGGAAGTAAATCACAAATTGAGCAGATATGGAGGAGAAGAGTTCAAGGAAATGAAACTATATCAAAGTTTGGTTGGTAGTATGATCTATGCTACATTAACTAGGCCTGATTTGTCATATGCAGATTGGAGTATTGTCTCAATTCATGCATTGTCCTAGGAAAGAACATTGGGTTGCAGGACAAAGAGTATTGAGATACATTAAGGGTACACTCAAAGAGGGTTTGTATTATGGTTTTACATCAGATACAAACATCAATATATATAGTGACGCAGATTGGGCAGGTAATCCTGATGATAGGAGATCAACATATGGATACTTGTGTTATGTGGGAGATAAGTTAATCTCTTGGTGTTCAAAGAAGCAACACACAATTGCTTTATCCTCCACAGAGGCTGAGTACAAAGGTATGGTGGAAGCTGTAAAGGAAGTGATATGGCTTAAGACTCTTATGAAGAGTTTTGACATTATTTAGAGTACACCCACTATTCATGGAGATAACATGAGTTCATTGTATTTAGCTGCTAACCCTGTGTTTCATGCCAGGACTAAACACATTGAGATTCAGTATCACTTTTTGAGAGAGAAGGTGATGGATAAAGAGATTGAAGTCATACATACTTCAACAAAAGATCAGATAGCTGATATGCCAACAAAAATCTTGGATGGTCCAAAGCTACAGAGATTTAAGGACATGGAAGACATAAAGAAGATAGAGAAAACCTCAATTGATGATTGAGGGGGAGCTGTTGGTGCAGGGCAATCAACAATTGAAGGTTTAATGAAGGTTTGAAAGTCAAGGACTGAAGAAAAGTTCAAGTTATGAAGCATGGAGGAAGTGCATATTCAGAAGTTGAAAGATGTGTACACATATGTACATTAATTGAGAGATAGTTCACTTATACTTTTGAGTAGTCATAAGCTTGTAAATATTTGCCTATATATACTATGAAAAATGTCGGGGTAAATATGAGAGATTGTGTTAAGTCTAGACTTGAAGAGAATTAGATGTCACTAGACACTTTAGAAGTGAGTAAGATATCTCTCATCACTCAGATGTATTTTTTTCAGGAATGAAGAAATATTGCGCCCGATCTTTCTGAGTATTCTCCTTCTGTGTTGAATCTTTTGTGGAATGCTTTTGTACAAGTCTAAGTCTATAGTTGATTGACCTCTGTACAAATTTTTAGCTTCTAATTGTGATCAGGCTGAGAGAATTGAGTGTAGGAACATTTACATGTGTAAATGGGAAGAAGAGAAGTTGTAGGAGGCGCAAAATTTGATGCTAATGTTTTGGTCACTTCTCCTTCCACAGTGTAAACTTTTGAGCAAGCAAGCACTCATTATTTAAGTTGGAAGGTAAGATACCTATGGCTAAAAGCATTTGCATAAACCGGTTCTACATTGAGAGAATCAAGTGTTAAAAGTTACAGGTGTCTGAATCGACTTCTTAGAAGAACATATTTAGACATAGGTAACTTGTTAAGATCATTTCTCAAGATCTACTGAATCTTTTGAAGTGATTTAACTTAGAGAAGGTGTGAGAACTATACGCAACACCTTATGCAAAGTTTTATCAAAAAATTTATACATTTGATAAGTCAATGAAAGAGATATGTGCAACAGACTTTCTGTAGAATCATCCTCTTCACAGTTTATCCAAAATCTTTGTAATTGATAGTTGATCCTCTAAATTAAGGAAGGTTTTGAGTTACTCTTGATATAGAGGTGCTCTAATTTCAAGAGTAGCTTGTTCTTTTGGAGATTAACACTCTCCATCAATCGACAACCAAGAAGAAACAGCCTATCGACGAGCCAGCAATGTGAGACCAAACAAGACCAAACAAGTACATCGGGAAAGCAAGGTTGTAGCTAAGAAGATGCCGGTGATTCAGGAAGCTACACCAAGGAAAAGGCATCATGATGAGAGGACAAGAGCTCATACTTCAATGCTCCAGTGGACATGGAAACCAAAGAAAGCGCATGAACGTGAACAAGAGAACTATCAGGCTCCCAATGGCACTCATGAAGTATCGAATGCACCTAAATTATGCATAATAGGGCCACATTACAAGGCCATGCATTTGGAACTTGATGTACATAATAAAATTAGTGGTGCACATTCTCCAATGGGGAATAGGTCATAGCTTCAACTTCCTTAGGAATGAACCTACTATGTAAATAAATAAATGCTTTGGCTATACTAATCCTTGTTTTCTTTCAGAAAAGAAAAGAAAAATATGTGGTAAGAGATCTTACTCATGCACGTAGGGAGAACGGTGTGATGAAACGAATAGCATGTCACTACAATACACAACACCATTGCTATATCTCCTATTGAAGCTAATGCTCTGTTCATTATAAGTGCATATGTTCTCTGAAGATTCTAAAGCAACTATTCTGGAGGAAGTGATGGAATTTCCTCTACAAAGCGTAACTAAAGCAAAGGGACACTGGTTTAGAGAAGAGCAACTGGCTGGGGAGTATCTCTTCCTGGTGACCATCAAAATCATGGATACGGATCATCAGTTCCCGGTTATGTCCCAAGATTTTAAAGTGGTGCATGAGCTTCCATCTACCATTGACATCATGAAAAAAGCAGGTATACACAAATATTTTGAATTGCCGATCTACAAGCCCGAGTTTCAAAGGTGCACACAAGTTATGAATACATTACAGCCAACACTACATGACAAAGTCATGGATGCAGTAGGTGAATGGGTCGTGATTCAGTTTACACATGATTTAATCAAGGAAGTTTTTGGATGGGAGAAGGACGGAACTACTGTATTGAAAGAAGAAAGTCGAGGGGCAAAGACCAGGACCTTCACTGACATCAATCGGATTGACATAGAAGAAGAAGTACGACTAATTCATCAGCACTTCTACTTCCCTAACATGCATCGATACACTGCTCCTCAGAAGATCATCATCCAACTACTATCACAAGTAATTAAACAAATTGGAAATCAAATTAGTATGACTCCATACATACATGAAAGGTTATTTGAGACAAAGAAGCAGTGGAATCACAAGAAGTTCCTGAACGGTAGTGTAGCTCTAACCATATTGATCTATCATGCTTTAGGTATTAGAGAGCACCTCCAAGAAATGCCCTCAGCGACAATCATGGCTAAATATGCCAAGGTCGCCATAGTCCCAAGAAAGAAAAAAGGAGTCAAGATTGTTGAGGAGGCAGAAACTAGCTCTCAACCCAAAATGAGAGGTACAAAGAGATTAAGGGAAGTAATGCAAGTAGAAGCTGAAGTTACAGCCACAAAAAGGGCCCACGTGCTCCCAAAGACAAGAATTGAAGACCACCGGCCAATTACAGAAGAGGAATTAACAAAAGCCCTGGAAGACACACACCAATATACGGAAGGTCAAGTTAATCTACCGGTGCAAGGGCACCATTACCAGCAGGCCCAACAAGACATGGAAGTAAAAAAGAGGTTAACCAAGGTACATCGATATAGAGAATTAGTGTTGGTGAATTCAAGCTCCTCTTCAGATACACATGAAGAGCCTGACACCTCCCTATTAAATATGGACATTCGAAGTGAATCCAAAGACGATGGACAACGGGAAGAATTAAATGAAGTAAACTACAATGCAGAAGAAGAGGGCATGAAGGTGAATGATACCCCCATTAACCCCAATCAAGACACCATAGGCAAAGAGGTACCCCAAGAAGGAATCCATGTCATCAAAATAAATGAATCCTCAAGAATTCAAATCCAAGAGACTACACTTGCAGGAGAGGGGTCATTCAAGAATCCCAAGGAAGAACCAAAAGAAGCTACGGTGGAAGAATCAGGACCCTTCACTCCAATAAGGGTTGTGGCAGAACCCTCCCCCATGGATGTTACATTTCAAGGGAGTGCGACGAAAAGTATTGACCTAGACGAAGACAGAAAAGAACCAGAAGGCCAATTACAAATCAAACAACCACATAACAAGACCATCCATGTGGAGCACAAAAAGGATGCCCAAACAGGAGAAGCTCCAAGCATTCCAAAAACGTGGTTGAATGTTGACGTCGCTCAACTCAAGCTAGTAGTTCAACACATGATCAAAACTACTATGGATACACAACAATTGATGCTTGAGGTTGATGCTGACTATGATAAAGCGATGCAAGAAAAGCATGAACTTCGAGAAATAGGTAAGAACCTTTCCATCCAACTGAGTCTAGCACATGAACAAATAACACTTAAAGAGAACGAAGTTCACGAGGCTAAGCAACAATGCAGCATAGTGGAGGCAGAAAATGAAAAATTAAAAGAACAACTACAAGAGTTACAAAAGAGATATGATGCTAGCGAGGCCGAGAAGACGCGGATAAATGCAAGAAGCAAAATATTGGAATCACAAATAAAGATATACATGGATGAGGCAGAGAACTTAAGGAACAGAAACAAAAGAGCTAATTATCGCTCTTCTGAGTAATCAACCTATAGAGGTTTAGGAAAGGCCAGAAAAAGACATAAAGGAAATGGAGGAAAAGATAGCTAGGTATGAAGATCAGCTAAAGCAGGAGCAGACAATCATTGCCGAATGGGAGAAAACATACATGGATGATACCACAACTCTAAAGAAAAAGTGGAAAAAGGCCAAGAATAGATATATGGCGCAATGTAAAGAAGACATTGATCAACTCAATGTTGTGGTAGAAGAAATCCAAAAGAACAAGGAAACGATTTCTAAGGCCAATGAAGAAATCAAGCAAAAGGATGAGATGATAAAGCAGCTACAAGAGCGGCTCGAGCTGCAGGCAACAGAGGGGACACCAGTAGTTCCAAAATCCATAGCAGCTAATGAGGAGATTGAGGTACATCCTCTCTCTCCCCCCTTACATCATTCGTCGATAAGGGAGGAAATGGAGATCCAATATGAACGTAATCATCGAGATATTGCAGAACTAAGCCAACATGAGAGGGCACTACTAGTGTCCCAACTCACTGCAGAATTTGAAGATCAATTAATACAGATCATGAAGGAAGCTCAGATTGAAAGCAAAAATTTGGAATAAATATTGAAGCCATTTAATGTACCATATGGAATCCTTAAAGAGCAAACATGGTAATATATAAAGACCACGACAAATAAGGAGCCTAACAACAACCCCTAGTTCAGCAATAATACTTTCAACTATACTCAAGAGGAATTCGAAAGGGCTGATCCTATATGGAGGTGAAAACTTTTGGAAAAGAACCCTACACTACGAGTACAATGGGAAACATTTCCATATGCACTTCAGGTAAATCCATCCTTTTGTCCAGTACCCAACAGACGCTCCTGGTCGCATTTTTGGGAAGGACAACACGAGGGTAGCATAAATAATCAATGGCTCAATTATCCACTATTACCAAGTCCACCGCATAATTACCTACCAATGGAAGAATACATGGTGAAAACCATGGAATTTTGGATTGCTCGATATGCCATTGTACCGGATTTAGCAGCCAAAATGACTAATAAGATTCTCAACATGCTACTTACAACTGTTAAAGTCTTCCAACATGCCAAGTATACCTTTTTGAACTTCATCGGCATTACACAGGGATCCGACGCACTTATTTTTTATCTTTCCACCATCCCAAGCCGATTAACTCTTATGGCATTTTATTCACGGCTCATGTTTTTGCCAAGCACGTATATGCAGACATTTGAAGAAGCACTTTTTACTGGCTTCTTTGAAATTGATTCAGAAATTTTTGTAAAAATGACTTCAAATCTTAATGCAAGACTAGTGGCTTATGAAACAACCTTCTTTGCAAATCACCGACAAGCGCCAGAGGATGGAGTGAAGTCAAGCCAGTGGAAAGAGTTCATGATATGTCACGCCAATTTTCTTAATCAACAAGAGCAAGCTTCCATACAAACGTACTCATGTCACCACAAAAAGCATGTCGGGGACGACAGAGTTCAGGAGGAGGGACGTGTGGAAGGAGAATCAAGCAAGAAGAGAAGAAGAAGAAAATCAAAGACCAAAAATGCTGAGTAAAGAATGAAGATTATAAAGCAAAAGAACCACCCTCTGCCCAAAGCCCCGCAGGGGCACGCATCAGGCAACAACGCCAAACACCCAGGTCCTGAGGAATGGAATTAAAGAATAATAACAACCAGGACATTTCTTGGGAAGGACGGACCAGGGCGAGGAAGTATCCATGAAGAAGTGCAAGACAATACTTGGCAGGTAATAATCCTCCCGCTGATAGCGTGCGATGATAGAAAATAAAGAGGCTCAAAGCAATGCAACAGGTTAGAGGTGTGAAGACAAAGACATATCAGAAGACCAAAAGCTAGAAAGGGGAGAGGCTGAAAAGTTGAAGAGGGTGACTAAGAATACCACATTCTTAGCCACTGATGGCGTGTGTGGCAGTCCGACTGAATACAACAACCCAGATTTGTACCAAGGGGCAAACAGAAGCAAAGGACATACATCAGATAAGATAACCAATTGTCTGACAATCCTTGTTGCTTCTTCGACCACTGGGTGAGTGTATTCAGAAATCTTAGACGAGCTACAAACGAGAAACAAAAGCCTGTCAAGGGACGACAGAGACAAAGAGGGGGAGAGTGTTGCAGAGCAAAGAGGCACAAAAGGGGAGCCCCAACATTTTCAAATTAATGGGCATATTTTTCTTCTTCAAAGTCTTAGGAAATTCCCTCAAGCCATGTAAATGCATTAGAGGAGTCCTCTAGATGCATAATCCCAAATCATTGTAATATATTTCTTGTAAAATAGTAGGAAAATGGAGATTAGTTAATAAAGTGCCGGTCACTTGTGTGAAAGGACCATTTTAGGGCACATGTATATGAGTCACTTTGTGACTCTTTGTAGAGACTTTTTGCCATTGTGAAGAAGGAGAGCTCCTGATTTTCGAAATTGCTTCTTTCTTGCAGATTTTCATCTTCTCTTTGATCTTCTATGTGTGTGTAATGCTTGGAATGTGTGTGTAGGACTGTTGTCTACCCCACCCCACTGTTTTTGAGCTACTATAGTGTGTGCGTGAGCTAGTAGAAGTTGTGAAGTGAGTGTGGGTGTTTCCTATCATTCATTATTTTGGTCATAACTTGAAGTACGATTGTCAGAATTGAGTGAAACTACATCCAATAGACGCGTCTCATTGAGACCTTCAAAAAAACCCACTATTGGCTATATTCAGAGTTCGGAGCTAGGAGAAATCCTCGATTTAGTGAAAACAGTTGTAAGTGGTATCGCGACAGACACTTTCAGTATTCAAGCGAGTTAGAGAGGTGGATTAGTCTTTTCTCATGCATATAAGCTGAACCACTTCATTTCCCATCACGTGTGCACATGTCCTCATACACTTGGTTAGGTCGGTTCATTTGATTGACAAATAAGCATGTGTCAATTCTACACTATACGCACTTGTGTGGCAAATGAGATTTAGTCTCTTTGGCACAAGTCCCTAAGACTTCTTGACTTAGGTACACACCTATGCTAAGAATGGACTGAGGGGGTTGAGAGATGTTCCAACCTCAAGTCACTCCTCCTTGCTATGCTTGTCTGCCTAGGAAGCGCATTCCCAAGCCTGCTCACACTGGCACTTGCTTTGATTTCTCCAAAAGCTCTCTATGACCCTGTAAAAATTCCAAGTTTAGCTCAAGTTTTTTCCTTTAATTGAAAGACAATTTGATACAGACACTTTTAACACTAGTGTTGTACTTGGAGACTTTAGTGTCCTGAAAAAGAGACAATGTTTGATGAATTTTTTGGATTACTAGAAGGAACCATTTATAAATGTAACTATGCAACATGTTGGCATAAGGGTTGATATTTTTAGAAAGATATAGTTTTTATTAAAGGATTTAAAAACTAATATTTATTCACTAATTTTATGATGCTAATTTCAATACTGGCGTAGAAAATACAGTGATGTAAGTTAGAGGTTTTTTTAATTAAAATCAAGATCTTGTTAGTTTCATTGGTCTAAATGCAATAAAATATTTTATTTTATATATGTGAACATGTTTCTATCGATAATTAGAGATTTTTAATGAATTTTACTAGGTTTATGGCATAAAATGAAGCTCATTTGTGATATAACAGTCTTATCATCTATGAATTACTTTGCAAAGTGATGGTATGAACATGCATCATTTTTCATTATCAAAATACTATTTGATATTATTACCACTAAAAATATTTTTTTGACAACCTTAGGAGTCGAATTTCTATGTCGTTTCTTCAAATTAAACAATACCACTGTTTTTCTATGCTAAGAAAAGGTCATTTTATGAGGAAATATTGCATACGCTAGATGATTAAAGTTAACATGCTAGTTTTTTCTATATAAAATAGTTTATAATGCTTATAGAATTCTTTTGATTCATAATATATACCTTATATCATTTAGAAAACTTAAATTTTTAGGATGAATTTTTATTCTCGGTAGAGAGGGTTATGGCCATTCAATGAAATATTGAGATTTTTAGTGGTATGTGAGATACGTACAAAATTATTGGTTCAAAGACATGTAGCATATCTTTATTCTACTATAGGATGGTTTTTGAGATAAAACACAAACCATTTTAGTGTTTTTATGAATCAATACCATATAGAAGGCTGCTAAAGTGAATAACTATATAATGAGCACCCTATATTGTACTAATTTTTTTATTATAAAAATAATTTTTCTAGTTCCCAAGACTTGTCTTAAATGATTATATGACAGTAAATTAACATTAGAAAACTTATTCCAATAGGAGGAAAATTCTTTTTATGGAGATATTTCTTTCTTCTCATATATAAGCTTACAAAAAAACAATTTTTCTCAACCATATTCAATCATTTGTATATTTTGAGTTATATAAAAAGGTTATTTTTTCAAATATATATTTTTTATAGAGCATCTAGGTATAGATCTTTATGGGGCTTTAAGGTTTTTTCAAAACTTTATTTGATTAGTATGTGCGATTTTTTTTTATTTTATAGAAAAAAGGACATTATAGTGTCCTGTTTTGGTACAACACTAGTGTTAAAGACCCTTGTTCGTCCTTTTTTATTACCAATAAATTTTCTCTAGAGCTCCCTTGGTGTACCTACCCTTAGAGGGTCAACTTCAAAATATCCTATCTGAAAAATCAATGCACTATTCTTATAAAAAATAGTTGAGCGCGTGTAGTATACACCACGAGCTTTCCGACAAGCCCTAGAGCTCAAAAAACAGATTTCATATTAAAAAGTTATGATAGTTCAAGGTCCAGGGGGTTAAAACAGACAATCAGGACCTTTCAAGAGTTTAGTGCATTTTTCTAAGGCCTTTGTAAGTGTATGAGTAATTGAGTATGCAAATATGCCCAAAATTTAGCCTAAATTTTCAAAAAATTACCCCTTGATTTTTTGCCAAAAATATCTGTCTATCGCGATAGACGGTGTTTGTCATGATAGACACTGGCTGTCATGTGGGGCTGTCTGTCGCGATAGACAGGTGTCTATCGCGATAGACAAGTGTCTGTCACGATAGACAAGGTCTATCATGGAGTTTAGTCTGTCGTGATAGACGGGGTATGTCACGATAGACTGAGTCTGTCGTCTGTCATGCCTTTTGGTCTATCGCGATAGACGGTGTCTGTTGCGATAGATGGTCTATATCGTGGGTCTCTGTCTGTCGCGATAGACAGGTTTCTATCGTGATAGACGGGGTCTATCGTGGGTTCTGTCTGTCATCATAGATGGTCTCTATCGTGGGTCTCTGTTTGTCGCGATAGACGGTGTCTATCTCGATAGACTAAGTCTGCTGTTTGTCGTGCCTTTTGGTCTGTCGTGATAGACAGTGTCTGTCACGATAGAACGACCTCTGTCATGGGTTGTTGTCTGTCGCGATAGATGGGGTCTGTCGCGATAGATGGTGTTTGCCATGATAGACGGTCTCTATCACAATAGACTGAAAAAACACAATTTTTTTAGAAACTTCTAGTGATTTGGAGTGCTCCAATGGTGTAGGTTATCATGCCAAGTATGCATTCAAAAAATATTAAGTTTTTCTGTCTGTCATGATAGACAGAGGTCGTCATCTTGGGACCTGTGCAGAGTTCTATCGTACCTATGCAAGCTGCTAGAGATGATGGTACAACTAGATCCTACAGCAAAAGCTCAAAAAACA
Organism: Ceratopteris richardii; assembly: GCA_020310875.1. Lineage (NCBI taxonomy): Eukaryota > Viridiplantae > Streptophyta > Polypodiopsida > Polypodiales > Pteridaceae > Ceratopteris > Ceratopteris richardii. Next base: position 145,789,714 of record CM035411.1, on the reverse strand, counting down.
CACAAAAACAGATAGCATGCAAGCTCTCTCTAGCTCTCTCTCACAAATGAAATGAGGGGAATGAGGTGGGGAGTGGAATATGACCAAAAAGTCGAAATTTTTGAGAAGATGGAGATGGAGATGGGAGTTGGTGAGGATGATGATGAAGATGATGGTGATGCAAAAACAAAAAAAATCAAAGAAAAATAAGGAAAAGAAAGGATATTACCTATGACTCCAATGTCTCAACTCTACGTCTTACCATCACACGCTCGTCCTCGAAGCTCTCTCCCCAGCAACGGCGCCAAATTTGGTGTCACTCTAGCACAATGGCAAGTACCAACGTGAGGAGATCCACCTCATAATTGTCAATCCGTGGAGATGTGAGGACTAGTATGAAGAATATGAGCAAGTGATGGCACAAGTGTGTGAGTGAGAAGCACACAAACATGCACACACATACACACACACGTGCACACAAGGCAAGAACAAGGAGAGGAACAATGGAGTTCTTTGCATTAGTCAAAAAGTCTCTTACATAAGCTCAAATCACTAACAATCTAACCTCAAAAATGAGCTCTCTAGCTCTTTTTATAGTTTTTTGACTAGCTCTTTATACATGGTCATACAGGTCTCCTGTGCCATCGAAGCAAGTCTTCATGGACTTAACCATTTTGTGTGGGTCTTAACATTCTCGTGTGTTCTCTATGCCTTGGTAGAGGGAATTCGTTTGTATTTCTTAGATTCCTTGGATCCCTATGTCTCTCCCTATCCATCCTATCAGTCTCTGTCCTAGTTCTCTCTCTTCCAAGTGGATTAGCAAAGCGCACCTCGGGTCTATCTCTACTCCTCTCTCTTTGTGTTCCATGAGCCTGAGATGTTCCATCTCTCGGGTGACCATAAGAGTGGATCGAGGTTGGGGAAAAACAAATTCACCCTTCCAAGTGTACGCGTGTCTTCCATGCTCTGAGACCACAAAGATCCTCTCCAAAGCATCATCTAAGTAGGTCACTTTGCCTGGGCTATCAAGATCTTTGAATTCATAAATGGTAAGTGCTCCCTCTTCGTTAGGATTTTCAGGCTTATACCTCCAAAAGCCTCATCCGTCTCTCGATTCACGAGCAAATCTATGCTCCTATTGTCCTGGGGAACCCACTCTGGAGTGATTATTCTAGTCAGAACCGACTTGCCTCCAGGGGTTTTTGGCTCCTTTCCTAAGTTCCCTTGCTCCATGTCTCCTATTTCGACCTCTGGGATTATGTTGCCAAATTCATCTGTTCTTTCTAGTTGGCTAGTGACCACATACATTGTTCCTTCTTTATCAATGTAAGAACCATTTTCAAACTTGACTACGGGGCGTTCTAGTCCAATGGGCTGATTTGGGTTTTTAATTAGGACAACATATCTTCTCAGACCATCCTCATAGATGTGTGCACCTAAGCGGTTGGTTTGGATATATTCCAATTGATTCTTGTAGGGACCTTCTGGTTTTTCTAGGTATGCAACTCCTAAGATAGCCATGGGTCTCTCCATGCTGTAAGACATCTCAAAGTCACTGGTTTTTGAGTTTAGAGCGTAGGGGTAATCACTCAACTGCTGGGCCCAAGATCTGGCTGTATGGTTGACACTAGCTTTGGATGATCTAATACTTTGACGGTCTCTCCCTAGGTGTCTTCACGATCTAAGGTTCATATGCCCTTCCAATTAACCCAATGATCCTTGTACAACCACGTTGTTGATTCTTTGATACAAATCACTTGTTCTTTTTAACTTTCTAGTACTTGTTTTCTTGTCTTTAGTGAAGCATCGTCAGCAGCACTTAAGTGTGCCATACTTGATGTTCTTCGTCCACTTGGTTTAAGTTCTTCTCCTTTAAGTTGTCCCTTGACTGCAATTTAACCTATTCTTGGACTTGAGAAGTTCGAGGCTCTTAGAACTTGAGTATTCCTATCGTACCCCTAGTCAATCAGGACAACTACTCGCACTTAGTCTATGCTAAGAATGGACTGAGGGGGTTAAGAGATGTTCCAACCTCAATTCGCTCCTCCTTGCTATGCTTGTCTGCCTAGGAAGCGCGTTCCCAAGCTTGCTCACACTGGCGCTTGCTTTGATTTCTCCAAAAGCTCTCTATGAACTTGTGAAAATTCCAAGTTTAGCTCAAGTTTTTACCTTTAATTAACAGACAATTTGATATAGACACTTTTAAAGACCCTTGTTCCCCCTTTTGTATTGCCAATAAATTTTCTCTAGAGCTCCCTTGGTGTACCTACCCCTCAGAGGGTCAACTTCAAAATATCCTATCTGAAAATCAAAGCACTATTCTTATAAAAAATAGTTGAGGACCTTTCAGGAGTTTAGTGCATTTTTCTAAGGCCTTTGTAAGTGTATGAGTAATTGAGTATGCAAATATGCCCAAAATTTAGCCTAAATTTTCAAAGAATTAGCCCTTGATTTTTTGTTGAAAATGCATGTCTATCACGATAGACGGTGTTTGTCACGATAGACACTGGCTATCACGTGGGGCTGTCTGTCGCGATAGATGGGTGTCTATCGTGATAGATGAGGTCTATCGTGGGGTTCTGTCTATTGTGATAGACGGGGTCTATCACGATAGACTGATTCTGTCATCTGTCATGCCTTTGGGTCTGTCGCGATAGACGGTCTCTATCGTGGGTCTCTGTCTGTCGCGATAGACGGGTGTCTATCATGATAGACGGGGTCTATCGTGGGGTTCTGTCTATCACGATAGACGGTCTCTATTGTGGGTCTTTGTCTGTCGCGATAGAAGGTGTCTGTCGCGATAGACTTAGTCTGTCGTGCCTTTTGGTCTATCGCGATACACGATGTCTATCGCGATAGACGACCTCTGTCGTGGGTTGCTCTCTGTCAGGATAGACGGTGTCTATCGCGATAGACAGTTTCTGTTGCGATAGACTGAAAAACGCAAAGTTTTTAGAAACTTCTAGTGCTTTGGAGTGCTCCAATGGTGTAGGTTATCGTGCCAAGCATGCATTCAAAAAATATTAAGTTTTTCTATCTATCGTGATAGACAGAGGTCATTGTCTCAGGACCTGTGCAGAGTTCTATTGTACCTGCACAAGTTGCTGGAGATGATGGTACAGCTAGACGTGAGGACTAGTATGAAGACTATGAGCAAGTGATGGCACAAGTGTGTGAGTGAGAAGCACACAAACATGCACACA